>UCOK01018781.1:0-54647 GCA_900474325.1 Synergus umbraculus | reverse complement strand
CGGGTAAACAGTACTTACATTTTGCCAAGTCCCTATCCGAGCAAAAAAGGCACAAAACTTCCCTCCAAGGGTGCTTCACTCACTCAGAAAAATTTTCCGAATCTCGCTATGCACTTCAAAGCCCGAGCACTTATGAAAATCGTGTTTACCATTAGACTAATGGTAAATTGGCGACCCTTGCGAAACAGCTGACAGGTCCAGTAACTATTCAAGTAACTAGCACATGTGTAGTACGCGATTTATAAAACTTCTTTTTTTACACGATTTTCGTAAGTGCTCGGGCTTTGAAGTGCATAGCGAGATTCGGAAAATTTTTCTGAGTGAATGAAGCACCCTTGGAGTGAAGTTTTGTGCCTTTTTTGCTCGGACAGGGACTTGGCAAAATGTAAGTACTGTTTACCCGCACCCCTCAACCCGCGTCTCATCACTTGTAAAAATTCCAGTTTTAGCCAAACAAATTTCTTTTTGCAGAAAATAAGCAGATAGCCCCTGTCGAACAACCAAAAGATTATCGATAAAAAAAACGACACTTCGAACACATTATTTTTGAGGCCTCAAACACCGGGTATTGAAACGATGTGGACAAAATGGCGGATTTTAAGGCATTCTACAGATTTTGATATTTTTCTGTGTTTGTTTACATTTTTTCGTCCAATGCTTCAACAGGCTTAAAATTGAAAAAATGTTTGTTGAAAAGGCCTAAAGTTGTTAAATTTCCAATCGGAATCAAGTAGTTTTGCGAAAAATGTAGTAAACTAAAAATGATGCAAATAGTTATTTGGTCACACGAATTTGGTGAACAATTTGCTCTGCATTGAACCTAGTTTCAAGTCAAGTTCCTTTAGCATAGTCGCTGTATTTTGTTGCATTCAGTATTGTATTTCGTTGTATTTGTTTGTGTGCGTGGAAATAAGTTGATAGACCAGGGTCAGAGTGGGACGAAACGGTGGAGAAAGAGTGTTTTACGTTTGAGAGGACGGTAAGCCGCTGATGTATCACTGGTTGAGTTTGCGGAGTCAGCATTGCCAGTCCAACAAACTGGACAATTCGATTTTTTGTAACTCGCCTCTCCTTTCATTCTGGTGACAACGTGCTGAAGCTGTAGAGGAAAACTCTTTTACGAGCAAAATAGACTGGTAGAGGCAAAACGAAAACAAATTCACCATGTAGAGACGTAAACCTAAATCCGACTGAAAGGATTCGAAAAATTTAAATTGCGTCTCTTTTATAAGATATCCAAAATGGGAGTTTGCACTTTTAAATTGCGGTGACTAGCAGAACAATGTTTATACAATTTTTTAGTTCATATTCATATTAGCTTTTACATTAGAGATGTACACATTTTTATTTTTTATTTTTTAATAATGATTGTTGAAATTTTTCCATATTACCTACCAAATTGCAGATACAGTGTTATAAAAGAATTTATATCTATAAAAGAAATAAAGGGGTATATTCGGTAATAGAATCACAAATGAGAATTGTTTGATATTTGGACATAAAATTTGACAAAGCCTTTGCGACATTTTTATGACATCGTAAAAATATCCTTTGTCCATTCGTCTTTACGATGTCTTTACGATGTCGAAAAGACATTGTCAAATTTTAAGACATCTTTATCACATCACAAAGAAATCTTAACGTCATTGGTATATGATGTCTTTACATTGTCGTAAAAATGTCGTAAAGAAGTCGACAAATTTTCTGTCCATTGCTGGGTAGAGATCAGATAAGAAAAATAAAAATTGAAAAAATTACTATGCATGGAGATTTTGAACGATGATGAAATTGATTTAATAACCGGCCATTGGCGGAAAATTCAACGTTTCGTATTTTCTGTTCTTCTTTCAACGTATATATGCAACACTTATAGAGAATTAATATTTAAATTGATATCGATAAATTCAGGACGATAAATATGGAACACCAGGTTCATATTTTTTGTCTTCTCACCACTGTGAAGCTATGAATATTGAAATAAATTATCATAAATCAATACTTTATTAAAAAATTATTGGCAGAGTCGAATAAAGTTGTTGCTTTGTTTATAATTCAGTTTTAGTCACGATTCAATAGACTTGTCCGATGCAATAGAAAATTTAAATTCCGATTTAACCCTTAGACTACACAGTGGGTAAAAAACGAAAAATCACTCCGATGTTTTATTTGAATGCGCGCCATTTCGGAACGAGTGGTCAATATTTTTGGGATTTTTGTACAGTATTATTTACAAAACTTTTAAGAAAGTGTTGTGGATAAGTTATCGTGACAATTTCAGCGGTTGGAGCGGTTTGTAGAAAACAAAACTATTAAATTGTAAAGGTAATTAGATTGCTATATGGATTTGAGTCCCCTGGATTGAGTCTTCCAGAGAAACTGGGTGTGCTCCCAAATAAATATGAGTCGAGGTGAGGAGATGAGAGGAGAGGCTCTGCGAGCTCGACCAGGCTCGGCCCCTGCTCGGCAGTACCGTAGCGATAGAGTGGGGAGTACTCTAAGCGGATAATGTCATTAGTGTACGTATTATGGTATTGTGGAGCCCGCCGAGCTCGCGCAGATAACAGTGATACATACGATCCTGACTTATGACCTACGCCCTCCGTTGATATGTGTCAACGGACCAACCGAAATGCGACAACAATCAAGGTTCCAGTAAAATTGTTACTATTATATACAAATGTAGTCTTGCCTCGATTCGTCATGACTCTTAGTGAGTGAGTTTAGCAGGTAAAAAAGTCAGGGTCATGTGTACCAGTGTTCCCTTTGCGGGCTCCACAATGATGTGCATTGATGCTCATGCGTTGCGCATGGCGCAAATGGTTGATTGATTGCTTTTAAAGGGTTGCGTCTGATTGGTTCCTTTCCGCGAATGAGTGAACCGAGTGAACCACAGTGAGAACTGACTTAGGGTACTGCACACTTTGCAGCTACGGTACTGCCGAGTCGGCGACGCTTTCCTTTCAACTTCCATTTCTGGAAGACTTTCCCCGATCCGCAGCTTGAGGAGGCGCCCGATAGGAGGCCGGCATCATCGCACGGGGCAGCAACACCACACAGGCCAGCAACACCACCTCAGCTCTTTTCCAATAAATTTTCGACCATTATCGGAAACGATGATAGATAGGCAACCATGTCGGAGGCAGATTTTATTTTTAAATCCTGTTTTTATTACTTGGCTCGTGGCTTTCTTTAAGGGCTTCAGTTCGATCCATTTTGTGAATCTGTTTTGCATTACTAAGAGCCACGTACGTGTTGCCGGTGTTGGATCTTTGTAGGGGTCCTACGAGATCGATTGAGACCATTTCCCACTGTGTTTCGACATTTGTTGCATGCATCGTTCCTGCTGGGGCCTATTGTTGGGCCTTAACTCTCTGAAAACTATCGCAGTTTCGAACGCACTGAGCGCCCATCCTGAGCATTCTAGGCCAGTAATGGTGTCTGGCCAATCGGACGAGTGTTTTGGCAATTCCGAGATGTCCAGCCAGATGATCCAGATGATGGTTATGGACTTCCATAAGAACTCGTTATTGGAAGATCAAAGTATCACTTTGATCTTCCATTGTTCGCCTTGATGGTATTCGTTGAAATCCAGAGTATGCGACATGTGGCGGCATAAACGATTATTACGGATGCAATACTCTGGGTGTCAGGTTGGTTGTCCTTCTTTTTGTACACAACGCAGGTTTCGTAAGACTGCTTGGATAGAGTGTCAACAATTACGTTGTCGGCTCCACGTCGATATCGGATTTCGGAAAACAAAGTTCAGATAGATTTCGGAAAGCGTTTTCTTTCCGAAAACTTTCCTTTTTTTGGGCAGAGAATGATGAATTTCTTAGGTGTTTTTGGTATTTATTTATTTTTATTAATTAATTTATTCTGTTTCTGTTTCCAGGTGTCGATAGAAATTCATCAAGGCAGTGAGACGTAAAAACAGTAAATCAGCATGATATATATAATATTATATATTATATATATATATATTGGCGTTCACAAAATCTTCTATTCCATTACGTCTATAGTCACGCGTCAGCCGTCAAATAAAAGATAAGTAAAAAATGGTGTGAGAAAAGGGAGAAAGAAGCTGAAGACAGGAGCTTAATGTAGACGTCGATGGCAAACGTTTTCTGACACGTGCTAATTTTTATACGTCCCAGTTGGTGACACATTTTCCTTTCCGCGAAACTCCTTTCACGTGCAAAATCTTTACCGCTTGGTGTTTGTCGAAAACAAGCTAACATATGCCAGATCCATTTACTGTCAAGTAAATACGATTTGTTTTCTGATTCAAGTATATACAAAATCCACTGTTTTTATTTAAGAACGTTGGATACATGTTCCATCTGGAAAATTCGATTTCCTCATTTTACTCAACCAATATTACAGGGTCTCCATAATTATATTTCCAAAAATATTACGATATTATTTTCACAGATGGCACTGTGATCACTAATGTCTGAGATAATTCTATAATTCCCACTAAATAATAATATACAGTAATCTAGACTAGGTCTTTATAAAATTATCTTCTATTTGAATTAAGAAACAATGAAAATTGTCGAAAATTGCATAATATTCTATATAATTTTGTCAGTTCAAATAGAAGCTATACTAATAAGCTTTAAAATAAGCCAAGAGCCATTAAGATCCGTTGATTATAATCCTTGTAATCGTGTACGCACTGTCAAAAAATGCTATTTCGAAAAAATCGCATTTAAAGTGAGTCGTGCGCGCTTACATACCTCGTGTGCGTGGGGTCATTGAGAGATTGTAGCTACAAAATTACTTCAAATTTTGACCTAATATTTTGGCGCTATATTTTCGGATGTACCTACTATCGATTAATATGACTTCGAAAAAATTTATTTTTTTGAGCATCTAAACCAGGCTCCCCCCTTAAAGTATAACATTCAAAGAATATTGTATAAAATTTTCATGAAGAAATATTAAAAAATACGGCAATGGCAGCACTTATTCGGAAGCGTCTCGGAAAAAAGTAGAATTTCTGTGCCCTTCATAACATGAAGAAAGCATAATAATTATGATTTTTTGCTTTTACTTCAGTCAATAAGCAAAATTTTTTAAAAATGTTTCAAACAAATGTTGTACATCTCAATAACGTATTTTTTTGTTTCAAGCATTCTTCTCTACGAGTGATAATTTTAGAAAAAATCAGTGATACATCGATTTGCATAAAATAAAACCCCATAAACCATGGCTCTTCATATTGTAAAGGGAAATGATAAAGGGAAATCATGGTAAGGAAAAATCCCAGTGGGCACAAAATTTGGCGACGTCTTTACGACATGATTACGACATTTTTACGACATTGTAAAGACATCCCATGTCAACGTCGTAAAATTGTCGTAACGATATCGTAAAGACGTCGCCAAATCCTATGACGTCTTTACGACATCGCAAAGACATCTTAAAGACATGGACATAGAATGACTTTACGATGTCGTATAAATGTCGTAACGATGTCATAAAGATGTCGCTAAATTTTGTGCCGACTGAGATGGTAAATGGTATACGGAGTTTAAATAAAATCGGAGGGTTCAGAGTTTCGAAAGTACACCCTCTAGTTGCCCTTTGCTTCAGATTCTCATTATATGGTTTCATAGTAACGATCATTGTGAATATCGATGAGATTGAAGAGAGGCGGCGGTACTTATTAAAATATCGATACATATTCATGCAACTACAGTTGCAATGCTATACTACTCGACCCTATTAAACATCTAATCTTAGCGAGCGACCCTATTATTTTTAGGTCACATTTCCTCTTAATAATCACTCTGTCAAATAGACTATGAAATTTAAATTAATTTGTATGCTTTTGTCGTAATATGAGTTTGAAATACATTCTTAAGGCAATCGTCTAATTGTAAACGAAAATTATTAAAATTAGTAATTTTTTTTTCTATCCAATTTTAAATGGTTTCAAGAGATTTTAAAGTTCGACAAAATTCAGATATGCTTGATTAATAAGAGAGAACTGGTTACACAAAAATAATTGAAAAGGTACATTGTGTTACAAGTGCGGAAAGTTGAACATTCCACGAGTGAAAGTTCAACTTCCCGCACATGTCACACGATGTTTTTTGCAAAAAATGCATGAAAACATGGCCACATTCCGTGTCCATTAAGCATGCGGAAAATTCCACATTCCTCTACTGTGAGAATAGCGTGCGGGAATGTTACAATTTTCCGCATGCTTTATGGACACGGAATGTGGCCATGTTTTCATGCATTTTTTGCAAAAAACATCGTGTGTGACATGTGTGGGAAGTTGAACATTCACTCGTGGAATGTTCAACTTTCTGCACTTGTAACACAATGTACTATTAAGTGCAATTAAAATGGTTCAATTTACGAGGTAATCTTAATAATTCAATGAATTTAAAATATTTAAAATCGATTGAATTCAGAAGTATCAACATAAAACTTACTTTTATTTATTATTTTTTTTAATAATCCGATATAATTGAAAATATTTCAAAAATATTTCAGTGAATTAAAAAGATTTTAAGATTCAATAAAAAAAATTACAATACAATTGATACTGCGAAGCTAATGATTCATGATGGTTAAGTATAGAATCGCATTTACGAGATGACGTCCATGTAGTCTGCTTTGCGACAACCTCGCATTCAAAGTGTAACATTTTTTGGTACTTTCCAATACTTTCCAATCCGAAATTTTTTGTAGAATAAAAAACTGAGTGTACCAAAGGCCACCCAGTGGGCACAAAATTTGATATCGTTGCGACATCTTCACGAAATTTTTAAAAAATTGTAAGGACATCCTATGTCTGTGTCGTCAAGTTATATTTAAGATATCTTAAAAACATTTCGATATCAAAAATATGTCTACGTAATCTTTACTAACAATTTTTTTGATATTTGGTAAAAATATTCAAGGAGTCATCTCAAAAATATTATGTCTGGTGTCCAAACTTTTTCATTTGAGTTAAACTTGGTTTTGACGTGACGTGCATTGATGAAGATATAAAAAATGGCTATAAAAAATAGCAATCTCATTTATACAAGCTTAGCGTCAAGGATTTTTGTTGAACAATCTGAAGGCCTGTGAATTACAAATCAGGAGGCCACCCTCCCATAACTTCTAATCTGCAGAAACGCGTCGCATGTTAAGATCAAATGGGATTAGTCTGGGATATGAGTCGGGAGTTGGCCCAATCTTGCAATCTGCGAGGATAGTGACTGACTTGTTTATGGTATTATACTGCGTTATCAATGTCACATTATATGTCTTAGGGGATTTTATCCCGTAAGTTCGTCATATGTCTTGTTTTTTACAGGGGAGAACATTTCTTTTTTCTACTCGTATTATATCAAACATATGTCCAGCAACACGGAGCCAATTTGATTGATTCTTTTGATTTGAACCTAACTTTGTTATTTAGAGGAAATTTTAATATTTACATTCTCATCAAAGAAGATATTATCTATTATCTTTTATCTATTATCTATTATCTTTGTGTAAAATTTGACCCCTTCCCCCTCACCGTTTTTATAGCGGACTATTTACTGAAAAATCAAGGAAGCAGAAGTGCACGAATGATTCTAAGTTCGATCCTGCGTGAGCGTATATATTTTAGAAAAAGGTATTATGGGATATGTGGCGATAACTTATCAAATATGTTGGGTCCTCAGTAGTCCTGGGTCCCATAGAAATGAAATTCCTTTCCAGTTTTGATGATAAAATGAATATTTTGTCAGAAAATATTCATTTTCTGGAATGGATTAAATATTAAATATTAATATAGCAGACGAGTCCCGAGATAGAGGCACTAAGTGTCAGACGCACTCGTATTTATGAATTATTTCCGGCACAACACGGACACTAATCAAAAAAACCGTCCAACAGTAGAATTTTGAATTTCATCTTCTTTGAAATTCCAGCACGAAATTCGCGATTCATTTCGAAACAAAGCTGTCATTTGTATTTTAAATCTCCAAAATACGAGTATGAAAGGTTGACAGGATTGAGAAGCAGACAGCGCTGTAAATAAGCGCAGAGCGGCAGCGGACACTTTTTGTACTTAGCGCTGTCGATAGGTAAGTTATCGACAGCGTGTTGGAATTTCAAAGAAGATGAAATTCAAAATTCTACTGTTGGACGGTTTTTTTGATTAGTGTCCGTGTTGTGCCGGAAATAATTCATAAATACGAGTGCGTCTGACACTTAGTGCCTCTATCTCGGGACTCGTCTGCTATGTCTGCATTTAATCCGTTTCAGAAAATGAATATTTCCTGACAAAATATTCATTTTATCATCGAAACTGGAAAGGAATTTCATTTCTATAGGATCCAGGACTACTCAGGACCCAACATATTTGGTAAGTTGTCGCCACATATCCCATTAGACTTAGAATCATTTTTGAAAATTTCTATTTTCACGGATTTCCAAGTCCGTTTATCCAACGCCCTTAAATGCTGTTACTATGAAATTGTTGTCGAAATGTACGGTGCGTATCAATATTCTATACTCATCACTTAAAAATAATTTGATTCATAATAATGAGAAATAACTAACTGAACTTGAATCGAGTGAATGCAGCTCATATACGAAGTAAAATATATAAAATTTTCGTTGACTTTCGCCCAGTGACTGCCGTGATTCCCCTACTGAGTATTCTTATATAGGTTCGTATATATGATCCTATTTATTAGGAACCTGTATACAATCCTATATAGGATCTTATGTAGGATCCTATATGTCACCTATAGGTGTTACTCGAAATGACAGAAAGTCCTGTAGTTTTTTCCTATATAGGAACCTGTATAGGAACCTATATAGGACCCTTAATAGCTTCCTGTCTTTTCTTATGTAAAATTCTAACGAGGATCGAAACTTCAATGAACTCTACCAAATTTTTCTGATCCATCGGCACCGTAATTAAAAATTCCTAAATATTATTATGAATGTGTGTCTGTCTTTAGGTCTGTATGTTTGTCTGTGAACAGTGTGACATGTATTTTGTATTTAACGGGTATTAGAAATTCAAATATAGCCTATCACCTTACGTTCGAAAATTAAAGAGTAGGGAAAGTTAAGCTTGGAAAGACAATGCGTGATCAGAGATCGCTCTCTTTTATTTGATCGGTCGAGCCGTCAATACAGAGCAGAAAACGTCACGCTTAGGCCAGCTAAAGTAAGCCTACAGGTACCATTGTTCAATTGTACCTTTATCACTTTGATTTATGATGTATTTTGGTCGTAACGATCTTTCTGATATTGATTTGTATGGATTTATTTAATATTTGTTGTCAATATATGGTTTATTATTATTTATGTGCACTCTCAACGACCTTATTTATCTCAATTTGAATCAGCTGATTTCTATTTATTTTTCATTATTAAATTTTATTTGCAATCGATTATTTCTAATTTCCAGCAGCAGAAAATTATCTCTAATTAGTTTTCTGTTTATGGCGTGATAAGCTATACAAACTTTGAGAGGACCTACCGTTTTTCGAACCACTACAATTGGCCTAGCATATTCTGAACAACTGAGACTGATAACCTTTTCTTGATAACCATTCTTGTACCTGATTTTTTGTTTCCTGGTGTTCCGTTTATGTTAAACGGCACGGATGCTAACTAACAGGTATATCAGCCTTTAACATTTTTTTCATTTTAACCGGCGTAGTCTTTTGTCCCGTTGGCAGACTTAACCAATGACCTAATCTTTTCCCTAGAATTTCCTATAGGGTGACTGTATGTTCTCTTGTGGCAAATTCACTACATTCACGCAATAAACGAAATTTTTTTGTTATTCCGAAGATTCTTAAAACGCGTATATGACCCTTCTATTGTTTTTACAGCCTTTTTTTGCATATCATTACCAATTATAACATTAACGTCTTACCATATATGAAATCGCAATTCATATATTTCACTGTCAATTTCTGATTCCAAGATGAGTCTGCCGTTTGTAGTCATCTGGTCTTCTCTGGACATCCAATACAAGGCTCTAGGATCTAGATCCATTGTAGGTGACCTTTTTTTTCTATATGTCTGAACTTACCAAATGAACATTCTCCAATTGACACGTTACGACCTTACCATTCGTTTTAATTTCCTTGTAGATCCAGCAGCGCTGGAAAATTATTAATTAAAATGAATATCTACATTCCTATATTTATTGTTACAACATATATTTCTAATATATTAATACTGACATAAACATGAAGAGAGAGAGAGAGAGAGAGAGAGAGAATAATTTATTTACAATATGAACTGTTTACAACATTTTCTTATATAAGACTTCTAAATTCGCATAGGGCTGTGCACTATAACTGATGGTATAACGGTTAATTATTCCGGGAGAAGAAAGGGGAATGTGGGAGGCAGAAATTCCAAGAAGAAGATTAGTCAGAGATAAAGCAGTGGTAAGCGTAATAATAAATATATGAAAACCACTTCAGCCAAGATTCCGGAGGAAGGCCTTGGATCTGGCGTTCTCCTAGTCATAATCGAACTATAATACTTCCAGACAGAAAATATCAAGGGCTTTTTGTCCAACAGGATCTGACCGTCCTCAGTCCTCATTCGAGGCAGAGATCTCAGATCGGAAATATATTGCAGTTATATTACAAATTGAATTAATTTAATTCGATTTAGAATCGCGCGTCAGATTACAGCCAATAGCAGAGTTACTTCAGATAGCCAACTTTGAGAGTCTGTTTAACCTCCAAACTGACCTGCGATTTTTTTGCATAAAAAGACGACACAAAATCTCAAAAATGAATGATTCCTCATCTTAAAGTTCTGCGGGCGATGAGGAAGAAGTATTACGAAATATTGAGGAAGAAGCAAAACTTATTGTGGTGAATGAAAAGTTACCAAAGAAGCCTTCGGAGCGGTATCTGCTGGTTTACAACTATAACTTAGAAGAAACCAATTTAATATGTTTATTTTGAATCACTAAAAACAAAACTTAAGGCTGTTGGAGCAACGGACAAAAAGTCATTTCGAAGATATATAGCTTGCAAAAATACACGGTTTGAAGTGCCGTTTAGCAGGGAAGAGATTCTCGATATGCGGAATGATGCTGCGACTCAATGTTGTTAAAAAAAACTACAGAAATGGAAAAGTTTCGACTAGCCTATCCTAAAACCTAAACCAATCCGATACTTGTCCATTTTAGTTAAATAAACTAGTTTTTTTGAATAGCAATGAGTTACCACCAGTCCTTACATCGAGAAACCCTCCCCCGATAAAGGGCACTTCAAACCGTGTATTTTTGTGGCCTAAAAACTATATACCTACTTTCAAAATTACTTTTTGTCTGTTGCTCCAACAGCATTATTCAACCGCAAACTTTGTGGAGTATTTAGATTATGCTCCAGAAAAATTTGAATGTAAAAGTCACTTTTGCTACACTTTTTGCATTAAAGTTTCTTCTTGTATATGTTTCGTCAGTTTGTGATTTTGATACCAGCCCTGACCGGCAAAACTTCGGCTTCAAATCTCTTGCATCCGCTCAGCTGACCGAAAGCAGCAGCGAAAACAATACACATCGCGCGGCGCCCACGAGGTGACCAGGAGGGCGCGCAAATGCAGGCCACAAAAGCAGTATAGTTATAGATATAGTTGTACACTCGATGCTCATGTTAGCGGCCAGCTCGGTTGGTCGGCCGTTAACATGGGCGTATTGGAAACAATGGAAACGTGGCTGAGTTCGAGGCGTCTCTCTTCCCTCTCCACTGAACCCCTTACCAATTATTATATAGGGCGTCTAAAAAGTCCCGCGACAGTTGGATATTTCCTCAGGTAAAATATTTTTCAAAAAATGTGCCCGCGCCTATTTTTATTTAAATTACTACAAAATGGAATGGAATGCAAACGAAAACTAATTTACTTAAGGTTCTATCGACCTTAAGGAGCACATCCTCATTAGGGCACTCGCGCTTCGCGTTCGATATTCATTTAAACCTCGCGTTCGGCTTTGTTTAACAATATTTTTCATGATTAAAACGAAAACTACTCATCCTGTTGAAAAATGGTTCAAGACACAGACAGATACACAGCCAGATATACAGACAGACAGACAGACAGACACATTCGTAAAAACATGTTTTTCGGGTTCAGGGGGTTCCAAAACGTGGACATTTGATGAAAACTTGGGGGGTCAAATTTTTCACTAATCTCTTACATTCTCTCTGATCAGAATGTAAAAAGTGAACGTCATTCCTGAAGTAAATTTCAACGGGGAATTCAATGATGACCTTCATTTTTACCTTGAACTTGATCTTCATGGCTTTTTGAAGGTCAACTCTGTTTTTACATTCTCATCAGAGAGAATGTATTAGATTTGTGTAAAATTTGACCCCCCCAGTTTTCATCAAATGTCTGTCTGTCTGTCTGTAGATTTTTAGTTTGTGAGCACGATAACTTTCGAAAGAATTGACCGATTGGATTGTCCAGCCAGCCATTTTGGATATTTTGAAAATCCAAAAAAATGAAATAAAACTTGAATTAGAAGCCAAACAACGCACGATATGAAAAAAAGTCTAAAGATGATAAATGTTTCTTTTTGAACACTCTGTAGGATAGTCATAATAACTTTTTGAATTTTCTTAAAAAATATAAAAATCAAATTTTGAGCCAAATAACGCGAGATACAGAGAAAATGATAAGAAACATAATTATTGGCCTTAAAAAGATCTACAAGTTCCCCTTGAATCATTTTTCAACAGGATGAGTAGTTTTCGTTTTAATCATGAAAAATATTGGTAAACAAAGCCGAGCGCGAAGCGCGAGGTTTAAATGAAATATCGAGCGCGAAGCGCGAGTGCCCTGATGAGAATGTGCTCCTTAAGGTCGATAGAACCTTAAGTAAATTAGTTTTCGTTTGCATTCCATTCCATTGTGTAGTAATTTAAATTAAAATAGGTGGAAGCGCGTGAAGCGCGCAACACGGAGCGCAAAACGCGACGTGTGTAGGAGAATGTAGAAACCAAGTGGGTTTTGTTTTTAAGAATGTAATGTAATGTTAAAGGTAAAAGAAAAAAATCGATTTTTTGAAAATCCTAGAAGAAATCATACTAGGTATATAAAGGAATAAGTATGTCAAATTTCATAAATTAATCCTGATTTTTGCATACATTTGTTTTAGCAGGTAATTCAATATTTATTGAAAGACCAACAGAGGCAGCATCTGATAGATGTTAAATCACATTGCTAGAGATCCTTAATAGCTTTCTAGTGTCAAAATTCAGAAAATCAGTTAGAGGTGACATTAAAATTACGGGACATTAAACAAAAAGAGTGACATTAACATTATGTGACATTAAACAAGAAGCGAAAAGTCCTGAATGCTCGTACGAGAAACCTGGAAGTCAAGACTTTTGAGAAGAGTATGGAAGGGCTCATTGGAGAAACTATTAGTTTGCTAGGAAAAGCAAACATCAGAATTTTGGACAGGGACCAATGTAAATACATAATTTCTCCAAGCTTCGAAACTTTGAACTAAAGTTTAAGTCAGTCTGAAACTAGTTAGAGTTTATGTCATTGATCTTGCTTACAAATAGTCATATACTTGTAAAACAAATTCCCCGAACTTGTTAATTCTTGCATATGGAATCATGGATTTCAAAGAGTGTTTTAAAACGAGTGTAGCTCATTTGGCTGTTTAGTTTGTATAAACGTGAAAATAAAAAATAAATTCACATTCTAAAAACGTAAATAGTCGAGACGCCTTCATATATGCAGCATTCTTATAATTATAAAATATAAAAACATAATTATGAATAAGTAGAAGGACAGCCAGAACCAATATAGTATACAGGGTGTATCACGACCTCTATCATTAATTGAAACTACAAAAACTAGAGCAAAAACTAAGTCGAAAACTCCCATAAGAAAATGTTGTAAAATGCGTAGTTTTTAAACTGTAGAGCGTTGAAGGTGACCAATCAGAAGCGCGTTTGAGCCCGCCAAGAATCGATGATACATTGGTGAGAAGTCATCGATTCTTAGCGGGCTCAAATGCGCTTCTGATTGGTCACTTTCAACGCTCTACAGTTTAAAAACTACCCATTTTACAACATTTTCTTATGGGAGTTTTCGACTTAGTTTTGACTCTAGTATTTGTAGTTTCAATTAATGATAGAGGTCGTGATACACCCTGTATATAAAAAAGAAGATTAAGTATTAGCAAGAATCGAACTCCTACAGTTCAGTTATGACGTATATTACAAAAGGAAAAGTTCTCTGATTTTAAATAAGTAGAAATTACAAATAACAAATTATGGAATTATTGAGAACAGTGCCCCAATGAACACCATTTGAGCGGAATAATTGCAATTTTGCAAAATGCAACCGAACGTTCGATTGCGAGTGTTTTGTGACCAAAAGCACTGCTTCCCTCCACTAATAAATTTAATTATTATACTTTAGATTTTACTCCAAAAAATCAAATTAATCAAAATTGTCACTTGTTCTTCACTGCTCTCAACAGAAAGACTTTTGAAACTGTAAGTAGCAATTGCGAATTCAATTTTTGTTAAATACTTTCTGCTCTTCGGACTTTGTGTTCTAACTGAAATAAAGCGGTTGACTATCTTTTTATTTTCTTTGGTATCCTTCAATTTTATTAGAGTATGGTATTATGTAGAGCCAAATAGAATTAAAAAAATTTTTAAATAATCTAAAGGATTGCAACGGAATTCGTAAGTATTCATTAGAAACTAAAGTAATCAAATAGAATCATAGGAAAAATGGAATTAAAGGGATCCAGAGAATATGAAGGGAATAGGAATAGAAACGAAATTGAGAGAAATTGAATGCTGTATCAAGGATTGCAATAGAAAACAAAAATATTCAAAGGCAATCAATGTAATCAAAATAATTACAACGGAATTCAAAGAAATTCAATTAAATCCAGGAAAAGTTAAAGGAATACTAAGAAGTTTAATAGAATTCACAGGAATTCAAATGGAATGCCTTGAAATTTTTGGAAATATTTGAAAACCCTATTGAAAAAATCGTCGATAAAATTCTTGTGTTATTTTCCTATGAGGAAAACACAAGGAAATCTACGAAGATTTTCGAATTCCTCCGGGAATTCTGCGACAATTAATTTTCTGACTGAAGGATTTCCTCGAGGAATTTGAAAATCCTCGTGGATTTTCTCGTGTTTTCCTTATCCAAAAATAACACAAGAATTTTTTCAATAGGGAATCCCTACCCTAAAGTACTTATTACATATTTTGGACTTATATTAACCACGTGAGTGTATAAACTGTCACGATTGATGTGTTTCAAGCCACTCTATTTAAATTCCCCTTGAAATCCCTACCGGGTTAAGAATCTGCCATTGTCGAACAAGTTTCACACTTGAGTAAAGTCACTGCGCAAACAATGGAACGGCTTGTCCCTAAGGATGATTCCAGCATCGGACTCAATGCAATCCCGGCCGAGGATTTCCACAAAAAAAAAAAGATTGCAGAGAGAAAGAGGAAGAGAGCGAAGCGTCAGTGCGGAAAACACTCCTTGCGATCCACGTTTCAGTTCGCATTATTTAAAAACGGCAGCTACAGGAGATAATAAGGCGAATCACTTCGCTGCTTTTTTGTATAAAATTGGATAAAAGGGAGTCTCAAGGACGAACCCAAACGACGAGAACGAAGAAGAGGGCTAGGATGAGGTAACAGCCCAAAATATGCGACGAGGAAAAAATAAGCAACTAAAATGATAATGGCTCAGCTAGGAAACTCTTCTCGTTCTTTTCATGCGGCTTTCTGGCTTCGATTCACGCGACTCCAATGTTAGAGAACTGGAGGAAGGTAGTTTGCAGTGGCTCCGGATACGCAGCGAAGGAGAATGTGAATGAGTATAAAGAATACGGTATAAGGCATACGGTATGTAGCTAGCTTCCCTGCTATCGAGAAGATATTTGCCGCAGGGTGCGCCACCATCATTAGAATCTTCTCGCGGTTACCTTTCGTCGTCTCCATCCCCTCCCATCAGGCTGGCGTCTTTGTGTCTCGACCCCAAACCGATCCCCAAGAGACTTCTTTATCAATGCTTTGAAATATATCGGTAGACCGCCAAAACGAAGCGAGCTTCGACAAGCAACGGTGTTCAGAACGACAGTGCAAAATTAGATTTGTTAAAATTCGTGCTGGAGGACAAGACCTCGTTAACGAGCCCAACTCCGGTTAAGCGAGAGTGGGGTGTAGCGAACTTATTAATGTCCCTTTTTAATGATGAAGCGAATGCCAGGCTAAAGGGAGAAAGGCGTTCCACATCTGAATGTAAAAAATGGCAATCACCTTTATTGCAGATTAGTATCAGAGATTGTTATTAAAGGATTTGAGGCTGATGGTTTGCGAATTAAAAATCACAAGACTATGTTTTCATGGTATTCTTTAAAAAACGAAAAAAACGCTTCAAATTTGAAAAACGAGTTAAGCGTATCTCAATGAAGTTCATTGGAATTGAAAAAAATTAATGGAATTTAGTGGAATTCAATGAAATAAAATAAAATTCATTAGAATTGCATGGAATTCAATGAGATTGAAAGAACTTGTATAGAATCCAGAGGAATTGGAAGAAATATCATCGAGTTAAATAAAATTGAAACAAGTTAAATAGAATTCGATTCATTTGAGAGGAATTCAGTTATGTTGAATATATTTGAACAGAATTGAAAAGAATTCAGTGTGTTGTATGGAATTCAATGGAATCGGAGGGAATTAAATGGAATGTCATGGAGCTAAATAGAATCAAATATAGTTAATTATAAATTAGTTAATAGTTATATTATATAGTTATTATTATTATATATTATTATATATTAAATAGTTAATTAAATGAGATTGAAATATCTAGAATGGAAGTGAATTGAATTAAATTAAACTAAATGGAATTGATTAGTGTTTAGTGAAACTGAATAATATTGAAAGAACATAAATCGAATGCAAAGAAATAGAATGGAATGTCATGGTGCTAAATAGAATCAAACAAGGTTAATTATAATACAATGAAATTAAATCGTACTGATTTCAGTTGAAGAGAATTCAGTGCAATTTTATGAAATTGAATGACTTGGAACAGAATTTACTAGAAATCAGTGAAATTGAACCAAGTTGAATGGAATTTAGATAAATTGGATGGGATTAAAATGAAGTGAATGAATTTGAACAGAGTTAAGCAGAATTCTCTGGAATTTAAGAGGATTGAAAGAAATTGCTTGGAATTGAAAGAATCTGAACATAATTCAGAAGAATTGGATTCAATTAAATGGAACTAAATGGATTTTTAAGGTAGTTGAATTGAATTAAGCACTATTCAATGGAGTTAAACAAATTTTAATTAAATAGAACTTGATAGAATTGAATTGAATGGGATAAATCGGATTTAGCTTGTGTTATTTACCATTTGAGCAAATTTAGATATAACCCAGGATTGTTACCACAATTTTTACTTTTTCAAAAAATAATATGGCATAGTCATAAAGAACGTGAACACGGATATCTGTGTACGATTATATTTTTGAAAAAGTAAAAACTGAGGTAAAAAACTCGGGTTATCCAAAGCTTATCTAGGGTAAGTAATATATAGTAATATAACTCAGTGAAATATTATCTTTCATCAAAATCTACCACATCGAACTAAATTAAAATCCGTATATCTCATATCTCAAATATGTTAATTCTTGGAAAGATTTGTAATAATCAATCGAGTCGTACAATTGAAGAGTGTTACATAAAGAGAATAAGAAAAATCAAAGGGAAAGGCAGGAAGGGGAAAGAGAAAGGAAAATAGGAAGAGGGAACTAAAAAGCTTCAAAAGGAAGAGGAGTTGAAAGAAATTCACAGGACTACTGCCCAGTCCTTTTCATCCTATGTCCGAGACCTTAATCTAGAGAACTAGCAGCTATCTAGTAGGCTAAGAGGGTAGAAGCTGTGGAATGGGGTGAGAACGGCGAGAATGGTGAGGAAGGTGAGAATGAAGAATAATCAAAAGGGAAGAGACCGAGTACTGAGTAGTGAATACCGGGGGGTGAGGATACGATGGCGGTGAACCGAGAACGAGCTGCGAAGGATCTCCAGAGTAAGGAATGGGAACTCGGAACTCGGACTGGGAACTGGCAACTCGGCAGAAGAGGAGACCGGAATGGAAAAAGAGAATCGACACATAGGTCGAAGAGAAACTTTAATGACATTTCTTATTTCCACCAACCTCCACGTTCACCAACCTACCAGCTCGACACCTCGACTTATCCTCCCTCTTCGTCGATTCCTTTACCTCAGGCGAGCCAATCTTCACTGAATCGTCTTGAAATTTATTTTCATTAAAAGTTTCCCTCCCTAATTAATGTAATATCCCAAGTTTTTATATACGCATTTCAACACCGGCGGTAATGTAAAATGGAATTTATCAGTCTGAGATTGGACCATAGGGAGTTGAGGAAAATTCCATCGGCAAGTTAGGGCCAAATGCAGGGCTCGAGAATACAAAGGGATTTAATGGAATTCGAAGGAATTCAATGAAATGCTAAGTAAATCAGTAGAATCCAATGTAATTCAAATATAGTAATTAAATGGAATCTAATATAATTCACTCTGAATTTCGCGAAATTGATTATTATAATTTACTGGAACAAAATGGAATTGTATTGAATTGAATGAAATAGGCCGTGTGATTTAAATTTGATTATTACACATTCGATCTATGAATTAAAGCGTGTTCTCTGTACTTGTATTGAGAACATTTATCACCCGAATTCACACATTTTGAATTCAATTAATTCAAATGAATGGGTTGATTAGAATGTCTATCGTTTTTATAATTTTATTTCGCAATACTTTCCAAAATTATAATGAACACTAATCTATCTATGATATCTGTGATATCCATGAACATCTTTGTCTAGAATAATGGACAAAAATGGTGCGTGTATCATAGATATGTAAGTGTTCATTGTAATATTGCAAAAAGTATTGCGAAATAATACTATGATAACGATGAAGACTATAACCATTTCAATAAATTATTTTAATTCTATGTAAATGTAATTAAAAGAAGTTAACTAAATTAAATGATAATGTAACTGAAGTCAAAAGCGGGCAACTTACGTATTTTAAAATTTCAGTCATACTCTCTGGGTTATTTTATTAAATCTTACAGTTCCAGATCAGCTCCTCTGGGAGAATAAATCGACATCAAGTCAGCAAGAAGGATTGATAACGAGGAGGGAAGAAAGAGAGTTCTTGAATTGCTGGCATTAGATAACTGAGATTGTCGAGATTGCGCCTGAATCCCTTTTCATTGCTGGTGTCGCTATTAAACGTCGATGCTACTAGCGATTCTAATAGGCTCTGGACGAACGAGAAGGGGAAATAGAAATTGATTAGCGGCAAGAGTGACGCATTCACTTGGAACTGAATTGCAGCTATTCGGATTCCATTGATTCCGGCTATGCTATCTATAATTTAGTAGTTTACTTTTGAATTTACAACTACTTAGAAATTGAGAGTAGAGTGGGGCGAAAAATTCATTCGGTTATCTTTTGAGAACAGTGATGTTCATCCACTTCGCAATTTACTTTTTGAGATCGCTACTAAGCACGCACAGGTGGCAGTATGAATGAGTATATCATCCATCTTTATAAATTCTGCCAACGGTCATTTATGAAACAGAGCATTTTCTCAAAAAATTTTCTTCACATTTATTTGTTTTTAGCGCTTCAGATTTTGTTTAAAAAAATTTCTGGTGAATATTTTCCGAATCAAAATAGTGTTTTGAATGAGAGCAGAACTCAAAAAAGTGGATGGAATTCAACGAAAGTTGGCAGGAATCTACGAAACTTAACGAAACTTGCGGTGGAATTTGACGGAACTCTTCTAAACTTAGTGAAACTGGACGGAATTCAAAATGATTTTTAATTGAATTCAGCATGATGAATTCTATCTAATGAATTTCAGGTTTATTTAAATTAGACTCATAGGAAAAAATTGGAAGGGGACGAGCCAGAGGGCTTAGAGTTTAGAGGAGAAGAGCCGAGGATTGATAGGATATAAAATTTTAACCTCCCCCACACTCCTTTAGCTCTATCTTCTCAGCTTCATCTACTCAGATCTCTTTCTCCTTACCGACAACTTCCCTTTGTTTGTTATCTCTCTTGAAACCGCAGGTTTCCTTTAATCGTTTACTTGAGGAAGAAGAGTTCTCCTTCTCTTGTCAACGTTTCAATCCCTTTCGAATTCGATTCTATTGAAAGTCCTTCGACTTTATCGCCTGGCAGAGGACTAATCAATATTGGCGTCAGTGTTTTGCTTCACGGCCATAAAAAAGTCGTACGAATAGTTCCATCCACTTTTACGAACATATTATTCAACCCCCCTCCCCTTCTCACTCTCTTTTTAATAAGTTTTTGTTAACTTTTTTTTCATAATGCACCGTCCCAAACCTCCTTTTTCAATTTCTTTTTCCAAACCACTTTAAAAACCTATTCCAACTCTTTCGAAAAACTTCATTTCTATCCCTCTTTTCGAACCCCCTTTACTTAATTAAAATATTAAAGTTTAAATAAATAAAAAGTGAAATTTTTACAAGATAAATATATCTTTACTTTACTGCATTTACTTTAATTGAACAAATTTGCAATTTGGTATCTAAATTTATGAAGGCATTGCAAGGAAATAAATGCCGGTAAGACAGGAATAAAATATGGCCTTGAGTAATTTATGATGTTCTAATTTTAAAATCGGTTATTAAAATCCCAAGCCGAAGGATTTTCGAGAAGCTGATTTTTAAATCTAGGAATCTTTAGAATAACACAGAAACCAGGAACAGAATTTCAAAAATTGTAATTCGATTTCCAACGTGGAAAACTCGCTTATTCGTCTTTGTTTTCCCCCACTGGCTTTTACCAAAGTGAGATCGAGATAAAACGCTCAGACTGTCGTCGCGATGCCTCGAGGTTAGACGACAGTTCAAAGAAAATATTGACCTTTCGCGAAAGACGCTTGGAAATCTGAAAAGACCCTTCGTAGGTGTTTTCTCAGCTGCTGACAAACGGATGAAAAATCGACGAGTACATTCGCTTTGACACCATACAGAATTTGAAGGGTCTTCGTATCTTGATTTTTTTAGAAATCGATCTTCAAATGGTCTCAAAAGTCACATAAGAAAAATATTTTTTGAATTAAATTATTGATTTCGTTTCATACAGAATTTAGAAACTAGAATTGGTATTTTTTCGGGGAAATGAACATTGACAATAAATCTTAAATCATCATTTGATAATTTATAAGAATTGAAGGTATTTTTTTTAATGAAAAAGTGGTAAATCCAAGTAACAAATCGAATTGGAAAAGAGGTTTAGAAATGTAGTTTAGGAAAGGAGAAAAAAAAAAGAAATTAAGAAAAAGGAATTCTGAGGTTTCTAAATAGGATTATGGAATGAATTTCGGAATAGAATTTAGAATAGCGATGCGTTTCTAATAAAATATTTGAAATCCTGAGTAAAATAATTTTCTATTCAAGCAACCACATACTACGAATACATACCATATAATGTCTCTTTCATTACTGGAGAAACGTGAGGCGATAAATTATTTATCGCAAAAATGTAGGAAAATCTAGTATGCAACGCTGATATGATTGACTGAAAAGTAAGCTCAATAGAGAAACATTCTATCATGGATAATAATTTGAATTTCCCTAGAGTTGCCACAAAACAGCAGCAAGATGTGCAATACGGTACTTTATTCGATGTAATCAGACCAGTTACCTTTCTGAGACACCTCCACACATTTCTCACTTCAATAAGAAAACCTGAAATAAACATTATTATTCATGGCGTTGTACCGTATTACCAGACCGCATACGACATCTCTCCCTCATCTCTTTTTTTCTTCCATTGAGTTACGAGAGGTGGGTTTCTGAAGCAGGGGGTGTCCCCACACCCAATGGGACTTCCCCACTTTAACTTTTTTTCCAAGTCCCTTTTACAAATTTCTTTCTAAAAAAACATTTACAAAACATATTTTCAGATTTCTTTTTCAACCCTCCCCCCTTCCAACTTTGAAATCCCTTGTCACGACTCCTTTTTGAACTTCCATTTCTAATGGTTCCAATCACTCTTTCTTCCATTTCCAAAAACAATTTTCCAACTCCCTTTTTCAATCCCTTGAATGGAATACACATATTAGACATTTATCAAGTGAGGAAAGTTTAATTAAACCATTTAAAAAATATTAGAAAATGTAACGTCTACAAAACTTCCTCTATAAGGAAACAAAGTTTAGTAAAAAGTAGATGTTTATTATTCAAATTCAGCGCCAAATTTTAAAATTTGTTTCTTTCGAAGATATTCCACTCTCCCAGTCGAGGTATGTTATAACCATTTCCACTACTCTGACATATTGAAAAGGTGACACTTTTTTAACACAAGTTAAGTCTCCTTATTACTACTCCGTAGGTTGTACCAGGTATGAACCTGAAGTTTGCTGCATACTATTCTTTCACTTCGCGTCGACTAATGCAGTACACTTTATTAGTTAACGTCTGATGGCGTTAGTATCGTACCACCATGTAGGAATCTATGACGACATCTATTGCTTACACTACTTGGGCTACGCATATATGTATAATCACCCCATTTTCCAAATTGCTTTTTCCAATTACGTTTTCTCAATTTTTTCGTCAAGACACCCCCTATCCAATATCTCTAAGTTTTTAACAAATTATAAGAATTTAAGCCTAAATAGGGCACATGTGGTATTTCACTGTCCCAAATGGAAATAAAATTATGCTATTTTAACATTATTTAAATAAACTTCAACATACTTTAATATATTTTAATATGACTAGCGTTAATAATTATAGACTCTAAATTGGAAATACCTAGAAAAAAAATGTACTTTTCAAATCCGTTTAAAAAATAGCGTTAATAGCGCATTGAGAGTCAGTCTTGGTAGGTGGGCAGAGAGAAAGGTTAAAGGATAAAAAAACGAAGAAGCTAATGGCGGGAGGCGCCAACTCAACTACATGGCAATCTCGGAAAGCTTCAAGGAAAAAATTCGGTGACAAAAAGTCGCTAAAAGGTCGTTAAGGGTAATGTGCGGTGAGGACTTCGCGAAGCGACTTCAGGCTGGTTGGTGTAGAGATAGAGCTTAGAGGACGGATTCAGCAGAGTGGATGAGGTCGCAAAGTGGAGGTTCGTCGTGTTTGTCATATTATACCCGTGTCACATTTCCGCTACCGCTTAACAGTAGAGGCGCGAATTTAAAGCGTGGTTCTTGGTGAAAAAGATTTCTTAAACCACTCTAGCTATTCTTTACATGCAAGGCTATAAACATGTCAAAATCATTTGGTTTCATAAAGAAATATTATAAAAAAGGAAAGGTTTCGTTTGAAATATAGGATTTAGTCGGAGCGTGATTTTTCATATTGGGTCAGGTACGAATTTAGTACAAGTTCAGTTAAAAATTTATAGAATATATGGATATATTTCGCTGAGTTTTCGAGTCGTATTGAATTTTCGTCCCGGGTTACAAACCCGCAACTCGACACTGTTAGAAGTAAAAAGGTAGAAAGTCTTTCTATTTGAAACTTTTTCAATCTTCAGGATTGAAATAGAAAGAAAAAATGAATCCAAATGTATCCATCCCTATCCAAACCAAACTATTTCAATCTCTTTGCTAATCAACAATAATAATCTCTTTCCTTTTGAATCTCAATATTTCTATCTTTCTGTATCCTTTGTCTATCTTCGCCAATAATTTCCTATCCTCGATCTATCCACGCCAATCTTTCTTTATTCTTCGCCTATCTACACTAATCCTTTTCTATCCCTTTGCTAATCTATAGCAGCACCTATCTTTTTCAATCCCAACTTTTCTATCCGTGTCTATCCTCAACCTAATCATCTCAATCTTTTTCTGTCATTTTTACAATCTACTAGGAAGTCTATCCTTTTCAATCCATACCTTTATATCCACATCTATTCGGGTACGATAATTTCAATCCTTCTCTATCGCTTTTAAAGTATAGAGTGAAAGATTGAAAAAGATAACGCTTCATGGATGCAAAGTGTCCCACCACCTATACAACTACCGGTAATATGTGATAGAGCACAAAAAAAGAAACAGAAAAGTCCTCTGACAAATTTTGATCTGGGCCTTAATTTGGGCACAGTAAATCTTCAAAGTTGGGCATAATGAACCAATCAGGAGCGAGATTTAGCAACCAATTGTTTCTCACCAACAGGCACACTATCTCAACACTTGAAACACAAACAAATGGTTGCTAAATCTCGCTCCTGATTGGTTCATTATGCCCAACTTTGAAGCTTTACTGTGCCAAAATTAAGGCCCAGATCAAAATTTGCCACAGGACTTTTCTGTTTCTTTTTTTGTGCTCTATCACATATTACCGGTGGTTGTATAGGTGGTGGGACATCTTGTATGTGAGGGACACTGGGGTTATTCGAGATACTTTCTTGCTACTTATATATATGACGAATACACAAAAATGCTTATTAAAAATTATATACACTTTTCCAAAGCTTTAACCGACCCTTGAGACACGCTGTAAATAGATTCTCTCAAATTTCGATATGTTTTGGGGTGCGTTTCATGTGTCCCTAATTGCCCCTGTACTGGAGTAATAAAGGACAGACACCAAAGAAATTTGGGACACTTCGCGCAAATGCAAGTAAAAAATTCTACAAAAATTGAAGAACATTGTTTAAGACTCTAATTGTTCAAGATGTTTGTTCTGAATCAACGAATTTTGTATTAAACATAATAATTGTCGTCGCTTGATATTTAATCGTATCCTGTTGAACGTTTTTTTTTCTCATCTCCTACGCGCTGTCTGTCGCCTTGTTGGATTTTAAGTTTTTTTCACACTTTTTTTTGTTTTGTTGCTTTTTATTTTTTCCATCGAGTCAATTCTTGTGTCCAAACTGCCCCAACCACATACGTTACGAAATACCTCGGTAGATTTAAATGAAATTATGAATTAAATTGCTGACCCAAAACGAATCAAAAAACTTATCTTATGGGTCCTTGATCAATTCTTTGAGTGATCGCCAACCTACATTATTTCACCTTCGTAAAATGTGACTGGATAAAGAGTCTTGATAATAAGTTTTAAAAAATAATAAAAGAAATTGGAGTTTCTTAATGAAGAGGTGTTTTGAAAGTGATTGAAAAAAGAGTTTCAAAATAAATGTCTGAAAAATAAGGTTGGAAAACAGGTTGGGAAAGTACTTTCGAACATAAGTTCAGAAAATTAGTTTGGAAAATAAGTTTGCAAAAGGGGTTGTGGATAGTGGTGTCCATAACCCAACCCGATGATAATCAGGTAGGATCTGTGATAGATCCGATAGTCGTAAGAGATCCTATGCCAAGATATCTTAGGAGATCTTTAAAATAGTCTAATGTTGCAAAGATGGCTAAGTTATATTTACGAATTAGGGGAAAATTTCATTAAAAGTCGTAAAGATGTTTTCGAACATTTTGCCCACTAGGCTTCTATTAAAAATATAATAAATAAACTCCAACCTAGAGAAATGTGATCGAATTCTGATCTTGCACACTCCTAGATTGGATAAAAAGTTTTAAAATGTAGGTAAAAGATAGGGTTTGTTAAAGGAGTTTAAACATGTGCATGCATTGATAAACGGGAATTAACTATGGAAAAGAAGTTTGGAAAAAGGGTTTGGAAAAGAGATTTATAGGAAAATTTTGAAAATTTGTTGGGAAAGGTCTTCAGAAAAGAAGTTTCGAAAATAAATTCGGAAAAGTGGTTTAGACAACAGAATGAAAAAGTAGAAATTTGAAAAAGGGAGTTCAGGAAATGGTTATTTAAAGGACTTTACACATTTAAGTTGGAAAGGAGTTTAAAAAAGTGTTAAGAGAGTGGAAAAATGGTATTGGAAAATGTATTTGGAAAAGAATCTCAAACATAAACATTACACATCAAGAAAGAGAATTTTCTCCTTACTTTAACTTCCATAAACTTTTATCCATGACACTTCAAATTTCAAGAAAGTTACGACTTGCAGCCTTATTTATGGAAAAGTTATATTTTGAATGCACAAGGGGAAAGTCGAGTCGAAATACGTAGAGAATTGCAAAATGTGTAAGTGCGAAGAAATAGTAACTTGGGAACGAAAAAAAAGTGGCAAAGAAGTGCTAGGCGATGTAAGAAGAGACGGGAAAGTTTTGTCGATCGACCTCCATCTACTTGCAACTTGCATTCTCATGCCGTCTTAGTATTCTTTACGTGGGATAGTGATGGCACATATATGAGATAAAAAGTTTATTATACAGCTTCAAACGAGAATCTATTTCTATTGATAAATCGTATTAACAATCATTTTCGTTTCTTTTTCGTATGAAAAAGTAATATCTATTAGCAAATTAGTATACAGGAAAAATAATATTTTTATACTTCAGCTGTTTTTCACACCTATGAAGCGGAGCTGAAGGTTCGTTTTTCACTCCCCAGAAACTAAAAAGTACTTTTTATTCATAGGAATGAGGAAATATGAAATCGTGGATATTTTATAAAAAATACCGTATGTGCCACGGGGGGAAAGACTTTTTAGATTCGTGACTGTTTTCATCACTCGTATCTGATTCGCGTTTCCTACTCGCTATGGCCTATGTAGAAAACACCCGCTCGTTAAAAAGAAAGATTTCGGAAAAGATGTTGGAGAAGGGGGTTCAAACAAGAGTTTTTATCAAGAGAGGTTTCAAGGGAAAGATTGGAAAGGGATTTCAAAAAATATTTATATTTAACAAGTGAGTGTTTTGATAAAGGTGCCTGACAAAGTGATTTCAAAAAGAGAGTGAAATAGGTGTTTCTAAAAGAAAATAAAAAAGGAAAGTTGGAAGGGGATTTTTCGGGTAATATGTAAACATTTTTTTTTTGCTAATTTTATTTTCTCTTCTACTTTGTCGTCAGTATGGATTTTATGAGCTACCCCTTAAAGTGCTTACGTAATACTTGGATAACCCTGAAAAGGTTTAAAAAATATTACTGGAAAGAGAGGGATGTAAAAGGGGTCTTGAAAATTTTCGAAAGTTTTCAGAATAACTTTGGGAAAGGGGGCTTAAAACGGAGGGTTGGAAAAGGGGATGGAAAGGTTATTTTGAAGAGGTGGGTAGAAAGAAGTTTGAAAAATGTGTTTGGAAAGTGAATATTAATTTCGCAAAAAAAAATTTAAAAGAAAGGCTTTGAAAAAAAAGGTTTGACTGGAGTTTGGAAAAGTGAGTTGAGAAGGGCGTTGGGAAATTTAGTTTAAGAAAGATATTTTCAAACGATGTGCTTGCAAAATAGAGTTTACAAAAAGGGTTTGGAAAGGGGGTTGGAAAGATTTGGAAGAGAGGAATAGAAAAACTGGTTGTAGAGTAAGTAGAGAAGTAAATAGGAAGGAAGAGTTGGATTAAAAAATGCGTTTTAGAAAAAATAGTTGGAAAACTTGTTTAAAAAGTAGGCTGAGAATGAATGTTGGAAAAGATATTTTAAAAAGGGATTAAAGCTAAATTTTATATCGCTTTACATGGAACACAACATTCTGTATGAAACTTGAGGCAGGACAAAATATCTTGTTCAAAGGACGCTTGAAGAATTCTCGAAGAGGATTAGGGGTTGGCTGTCTGCCTTTGAAGTCAGTGTCTAGCTCAAAGGTGCGAACATTGAAAAGGCACTGTGAATGCAATGAAGGTATGAAAGAAGTTGGAAAAGCAAAGGAGGTTGATATTCTTGCAGGAAGAGAGAGAGAGGAGAGAGAGAGAGAGAGAGTTTGGAGGAGGGATTCTCAGATAAAATATCCAATTTAAAGTTTTATCGTAATTTTACAATTCTCAAAAGTAAATTAATAGTATTATCTTCTGGTATTTCCGTCTACATAGGTCTCCTCTTTTCCCACTCGAAAGGGGAATCCTACTCGATAGTGGGCGAGGGAACTTGGAAAATAAGCAGCCTATTACTCATTACCCTTATCGAACTTCTCTGTGCATTCCAAGAATCCACGTTCGACTTGAAAGCCCGTTCTTACTGCAATTGTTACCAAATTGCTTTGGTGTTCCATGAGTTTGCTCGCACGCGCCAACTTTATTATAACCATCGTCCTAATTATGGATTTTCAATAGTTATTGCGCTGGAAATGTTACAGGATTGAATTGAATTAAATAGATTTTATATAGCACTGATATTATAATAAAGGAAATGAAGAGAAGAGATTGATAAAAAAACATCAGTTGAAGGAGTTGAGTGAAAGGGATTAGGAAACAGTTTTTACGTTAAAGTGGATTAGGGTGGAAATGTTGAGAAGTTTAGAAGAAGATGAGAAGTAGTTGATAAAAAATTGAGAAGTTGAGAAATATTTTACAAGAATTTTAAGAAAAGTTTAGCTAGAATTGAGAGAAAATTAAGTAGAAGTTGAGGAAAAGGTGAAGAAAAGTTAAGGAAAACTTAAGAAGAAGGTAAGGTGAAGTTGAGAAGTTGCCGATTATTGCAGAATAAGTTGAAAAGTTAAGGAAAGATGAAAAATTGAGAGTTGATTATTTGAGAAAAAGTCCATGAAAAGTTGGGAAGTACCTACTTAAATATTTATCTATGAAGGAAAATTAGTCTAAAAGTTGAGAAGCTGATGAAAAGTAAGATGAACAAAAATGGAGAATCTTATAAATAGTTGAGGATTGTTCGAGAAGAATTTGAAGAGAGTTTGAAGTGATTTTGAAAAGGATACTTCAGAAGAATTTAAGGAGATGTGGAAGAAATCGAAGAGTGAGCAAGTAACAAAAAGGAGACAGTGAAGATGTTGAAGAGAACGGAACTTGTAACTTGGTGTAAGTTTATAGATTGGCAAAGTTGGCACATCGGGTAATTTGGAACATAGAGCAGTGGTTGGTTTGGTCCATGATGCCAAAGCGTACATGGGTTAAATTAGCACGTGGGGTAACATGGTACACGGTTCAATTTGGCACATTAGGTAACATGGTACAGTAAGTTTTATGTATGCCTTCCCCCCGAACATGTCAACCCAACCCTGGTGTCCATAAGGTTCAAATGGAAACCAGGATTGGGTGGACACGCCCACGAAGGAAGGCATACATGAATCATACTGTACATAAGACAATTTGGTATATAGGGAACCATGGTAAACAGTCAATTTACATTGGAGAGCATGCTACAGGGGTCAATTTGGCTCATGGAACAACAAGATATATAAGGCAATTAGGATGGGATTGCACATAAGACAGTTTGAGACACTCGAAATAACTGAAGGAAGAGATGTAGAATGTATTTACAGAATCCCATTCAGGGCACCGTGATGTGTAAAAACCTAAGACATGCTTGAATCCAAATTATTCGAAAATGGCCACTATGTGGGATCTGCTGAATAAATTGGAATACTCGACGAACCGTAACGTAGTCGGTTGATAGAAGGGACAGTGTGATCGTTATACTCAAACAGAATTGTCTAAGTTACTGAACTACTTGTTTCGAGTAGATGGGAGTCGACAGATTCCGTTCAGTCAAAGATGGAAAAGGAATTGGCAATAGTGGAAAAAACATTAATCGATTTAAAAAGTTTTCGAAATAATTATGTAATCTGATTAATCGGCTCGTCCATTTTTGTAATCAATTATAAGAATTGGTTCATCTTGGTACAATTACTTCTGATCGATTCAGTTTAATTCAGAAAAAAGGAAACATAAAAAGAGCTTGATAGTCAAACCCGGAATATGTAATAGCAAGGATACTCCCCTTATCTAAGTTCTTCCTGGCCGGAAGAAATGATACCGAGGATCGAAGCGGTGAATTCCGTGTGTTACCGGGTTCTTCCGACGCTAGTGATTAGACCTTTTGCATAATGGATAACGGTCATCAGGAAAGATAACGACTGGATTTATTCCCTTTTTGAGGATCTCGATAAACTTTTTTGATTTTTCTTGAATTCAAATATTATATAGTTCTTTTACATTTCTTTATATTATTTTTAATTCGACCCGTTTCTAATTCTTTGAAGGTTTTTTTCTCAATTCTGTTTGAATTAATATGCACTTTTTTCACAATTTTTTCAAGTATTCTATTCTTTTCATGTTGAATTGATGTCTATTTTTCGAAATTATTTTTATTTAAGACGAATTTTTTGAATTTCACTTGAATTCCTCTGAATCCTTTAAACACATTTTTAATTCTTTGAATTATATTAGTTGATTTGAATTCAATGGAATATTTTTAAAATTCTTTTGAATTCTTTTGAATTATGTTAAATTCACCAAGAATTAGTTACCTTATCAGAAATTCTTACAATGATTGTCGTAATAATAATTGTTGAGTAATATTGGGAAATGTCTTGTCTGGAAAAAAAACCCAAATGGTATCATTGTAGAAAAAATATTTGACGACGTCTTTACGACATTTTAAAGACATCTTATGTTTATGTTACCAAGATTTTTTTAGGCTACCTTCAATAGACTATAATGTTGCAAAGATGTCTTTACGTCATCTATACGATACGGATGTCGTAAAGGTGTATTAAAGATGCTGTCAAATTTTTTGCCACCGGGGAGATGTTCTTCTTACTCGCTTGGTATGGCGTTTGTCGCTAAATCAACTTTTAACTACTAAGCTGCAGCCTAGAAAGAAGCCTTGTAGTGTAAGCCATTACGAACCACTTTGCAACTTGGGTTAGCTAAAGCGGGGATTACAGGCACCCGTTACATTCCTAAATTTTAAGCCGACCGTGTATTAAGGGGGTAGATTCGCCACCCCGCCCCCTCCAACCTGGGTTTCAGAGTCCGTACTCCGTCCTCTTCTACTAACGTGTCTTGCGTCTATAGTTTCTCAGCCCTATGTAACGGTTGGCAGACATGATATCCCTCCACTTTATATCTGATGAGGATCTTAATATCCGCTTATAGAAGCCACCTTAATTGGTTTATTTAGGACTGTCATCGAATTTGAATTATGAGCCTTTAATATTGTCATAAGATAAGTTTGAGTAGATACTATTCGTATGTATTAAGGTCGATTTGGTCCATTGAATTTGCCTCCATGGATGGTTGTTTATAACTGCTTGATTATTCTGGGGTAATGAAGGAGGATGTGGGAGGCTAGAAGCCGAGAGAAAGGGGTGAAATTAGAGATAACAACATTGGTACCGTAAAAATAATAATATACATATTAGGCCACTAAAGCCAGTATTTCGGAGGGTGACGTCGCCCCTGGATCCGTTAAAGATATAAGATGATGCCGTCGTATCTCGGGGAGTCGTCGTAGCAAGGACCTCGACATTCGTCCTCCTGGACGTATTTGGGCTACCTCCCGGCAGCAAAGATGCAGCCATCCTTAGCTTCTGGGAAACTCCTGTGGAAGATGTTGGGCATCGGCGTCCCTCTATGGTTGTGGCACTTACTTTCCCGGAAATCAAACTCGAGTGAGTGCGGACTTGAGTATCTAGCTCGGATACCAGATGAGAAGAAACTAACTAGTGGCAATTCGTTCTGTGGCTAGCTAACACCGGTTTTCAAATTTAGTGAGTTTGTGGCCAATTGAGATTATAGCCAGCTGGATCTATGGCACAATTAATATCTACCACTGGAACTGACTGTACGATGCTCGTAACTTTTGAATTTTTTAACTTTGACTTTTTTTCGCACACCGGCAGTCGGTGATTCGACTATAATTATAAATAAACTTAAAATCACTGACCGACCTTTTTGTACGGACTGTTTTGTGAACAAGTCGTTCAAGATGGCTCTTAAGGGCGTTGGATAATCGGGACTTGTAACTTTTTTCGGGTGCCCCCCATTTTCATCACGGCCCTGTCCTCTCAAACGCATGAGAAAAGATATGGCGAGTGTGAAACACACAACTTGAATGTTTTTTTATAGACACAACAAAGACTGCAAATAAAAAAAACGCGTTGTAAAAAATTTTTGACGTAAGTAAACTTTATTATTACGACGCGTATTCCACGACCCGATGCGTAAAAAAAGAGGAATCCACTTACAAAATTTTCATCAACTAGACGATGTAAGATGACAGGCATTGTGGCAGAGGGGCAGGGGAAGCATGAAGATATGCCGGGAAAAAGACATGGCGAGTCTAAAACACACAACTTGAATGTTTTTTTATAGACACAACACAGGGTGTAAATAAAAAAACGCGTTGTAAAAAATTTTTGAAGGAAATAAACTTTATTATTACGACGCGAATTTCTTGACCCGATGAGCGAAAAGAGAGGAAAACACTTACAAAATTTTCGTCAACTAGACCGAAATTTACTAGTACAAACAATTACCGCTATCGCCTTGTAAGCGCGCTGCTGTCATCTTGTATCGTCTAGTTGACGAAAATTTTGTAAGTGGATTCCTCTCTTTTTACGCATCGGGTCGTGAAATTCGCGTTGTAATAATAAAGTTTACTTACGTCAAAAATTTTTTACAACGCGTTTTTTTTATTTACAGTCTTTGTTGTGTCTATGAAAAAACATTCAAGTTGTGTGTTTCACACTCGCCATATCTTTTCTCATGCGTTTGAGAGGACAGGGACGTGATGAAAATGGGGGGCACCCGAAAAAAGTTACAAGTCCCGATTATCCAACGCCCTTAATGGCTAGTCCACAATAGAGAATAAGCTCGTGAACGTTCGACGCGACATTATTACTTGCTTTCGTTTTTACGTCACAAGTAGACGCGTTGAACTAGTGCTCTCAGATGGAATTAGAAATTTACCCCCTCTACTTTTACAATTTATCGAAAAAAAAGTAATTTATTATATATAATGTGGGAAATTTTATTTATATAATTCAAGAAAACACTTAAAAAGAGAAATAATTTCAAAATTTTGACAAATTATACTTGAAAACATGCTTTTTTTTCGCTAAAATAGTAGATGTGGAGGGAGTAAATTTCTAGCTCGATCTGAGAGGACTGCGTTGAACACTGCTACCAACTATTTTGACAGAGTTTTGACTTGCTATATGGAATACGTCAAGTCTGCGACAGTTGCTAGCAGTGCACAACGCGTCTACTTGCGACGAAAAAAGGAACGTAAGTAATAATAACGTCGCGTCGAACGTTCACGAGCTTAGTCTCTATTGTGGACTAGCCTTAAAGACAGCGTGAGATTTTAAAATTGTGAGAAAGTATGATAAGCAAAATTATTTGAAATATGATGGGACCTGGTTTATCTTTTTTCTATGCGTAAAAGCCGAAGCCGTAAAGGTACGTGTACAGTTTCGTGAATATTATCCATCTATATTAGACTCGACCCGAAACATTTGGGACTGGGGTTTTAGTATACCTCTAATGAATTAGATTGTAAAATAAATAGTTCCCTGTATTAGAAAAATATTCTCAAGATCAAAAAAAAAAAGATCTAAAATCACAAAAATAAACTTTCCTTTCTGTAAGGTTTCGAGTACGATAAAAAGGTAGTGCAGGTATCAAAGGAGATGATTTCTTATTGGAAAATTTTTCTATTTTCCGCGACATACATATCACACTAGTACCATTACACTGCTTACTTTACATTATCGAGTCGCGATTTTACAGTAAAGGTATTTTAAATATTAAATGCTACCTTGAAAGTTATTTGGAGTCGTTCTCCCGTTCTCTTAAGGGTTACGTAGATATTAAAGGTATTCGAAATGTTTGCATAAGAGGAGTCTTGGAGGAGGGGGTTAGGAAAGAGGATAGGCAAAAGGGTGTGAGTGACTCAGTTTTCCAATATACAGTCTGAGGATTTCCACGTGTTAGGCAGCTGGTTATTGCAAGTGTAGAAGTAGGATACTATCAGCGACATGTTTTCGCGATATTGAATATAAAACGCCGCTGTCTTTAATTTCAAAGAAAATGTCACTTTACTCTTTCCACCTTTATTTTTCCTGCCTTTTGCATTTTAAAACTTTCCTTCCATTTTCCATTCATTTCTGCGACTTTTCATGCATTTTTTTTAATTATCTCACTTTCTCACGCCTTTTTATCATGACTGTACTACTTTACCACGCCTTTCTATTTTTTTTAGTAACACTTTACCACGCCTTTCTTTCTCTATCTTTCTTTTTTCATATCTTTTTTCTTCCCTGTATCACTCGACTATGCTCTTTTGTTTCAACTGTAACCGTTGATAAGTTCTTTTTACCTTGATATTACACTCTAGCCACATTTTGGTCATTACTGTACTTTTACATTACTGTATTGTTTTGGTCACCATGTTTTTCTGTTTTGATTGTACTACTTCCACACGCTTCTTTTGCCTTAACTGTACGCTTAAGTCCCTACTGTTTTTTTAAATGGCGCAGGAAATAAAAAATGTCGTTTCTTAAAATAAAAACAAACAAAAAATAGATATAAGGCAAAAAATATTTGAAGTGGTATAGGCAAGAAAGAAATTCGTGGCCAAAATGTTTAGTCAAATCAAAAAGTGACTAAAAGGCACAATCAAAACAAATATTCTTGGTGGAAAGGTATAGTTAAGGCAAAAACATGTAGCGAAGGCGGTACAGTTAAATATAAAAAGCGTAGTCGAAAAATACAGTTTAGTTTAAAAAGCTTAGTCAAGTGATACAGTCAACGTATATTCGAATTAATCCGATCAAACATGAAGTTAAATAAAAAACACCTATTTGGATCTAAATCCAAATTATTCTGAAGTCAAAATCAAAATTCTTAGCCGAATCAAAGCGAGCCAATCTAAAGTCAAAACCAAAGTTCCTATAAGAATTAATATGAAAGACTCGGATTCATTTGAATAAGATATCTTTGCTTAGTTTTCGTCATGGCGCTCACTTTGATTGGAAAGAAACGCCATTTTGCTTCTTCCGTTATTGATTTTCGTATACGTTCCTTTTTGTCGTTTTAAGTCCAGCCTAAATATTCACTGGATTTCCAGGTTTATCTGGTGCTGATGAGCACCTCCGTGGAGAACTTTAGGTCAACAACGAATATAAGAATTCTATGTAAATTTAACGAAAATCTTTATTTCTGATTAACTACACTTTGGTTTCAGCCACACTTTTAATTAAACACACCTTACACTGAAGTTAAGCTTCCGACTTTAATGCTTAGCGACATTACAATTTTACAGCAAAAATACAAAGTAAATCACATGCCTTACGCATGGATTCAAAAGAAAAAAGATAAGACTTTTCTGAGTAACCGAACGCTACTCTCTTCTTAAGCACTTTTCGCATTCCTTTCTGTGAAAGGCAGGTTTTGAGATGCAGCAAATCTCTCCGCAAAAAGTTAGATATCTCATTCTCAAGGATGGTTGATCCCTACCTCACCTTACCTTACTTAGCCGCGTTCAGATATAACTTTATCCTACCACTTCTGGAGGGCACGTGTAAATCAAAGAGATGCAATTAATCGGATTTGATTGCAATACTTTGCGGACTTCCGATATCCGATTGGCTTTCTTTCCCAACGGAAGGCTAAGTAACGTCAAACGATGTTGAATAACTCAATTCGTGCCCTCGGGCTCTCGTTTACAAGTTGGAGCTTGCAATTTACTTTCAATGGTTTCCTTTTAAATCGAACTAACAGGAATGAGTAATATATTTTTCAATTTTTTATTTGCAAAGTGCAAGTAGCAGGGTCGCAAATTTTGTTATCTTTGATCTTAAGAACATGTCCATTTCATTTTGAGAGTCTGGCCTCCTCTATATAGCATAATTTTGTTAATGTTCTGTACGATCGGACCTCAATCATATCCGTATTTAAATTTATGAACGATCGTTCATAAAGTAAAGAGATAGAAATCCTATTCCATTCTATCTCCTTCTATCTCTAAGATAGAAAGGAATGAGGATTATTTATCCCTTTCTGTATCTTGCCTATCCCCCCTATCTTTTTCTATCTCCGTGTCAATCCACATCCACGCTTATCTCTTTGAATCTCCTCTTTTCTATTCTTTTCTATCTTTTGTCTATATCCGCCTATCTCTTTCTATCTCCGTCTCAATCTACATCAACACCTATCTCTTTCAATCTCCACTTCTCTATCTCTTTCTATCTCCTGGGCAATTGCCGATCTCTCCTATATCTTTTAATTCCTACTTCTTTATCGCTTTCTATCTCTGCATATACCTGTCTATTCCTTTCTATCTTTATGTCAATCTTAATTCGCTTTTATCTCTTTCAATCCCTCCTTCTCTATCTCATTCTATCTTTGAATATATCTATCTATTCTTTTCTATCTTCATTTCAATCCATATCCACGCCTATCACTTTCAATCGCCACATCTATATTCCTTCCTATTTTTCGCATATTCTAGTCTACCCCTTTCTGTCTGCTTGTCAATCTCAATTCGCTCTTATCTCTGCCAATCCCCACTTCTTTATTCCTTTCTATCTCTCTCCTATTATCACATATACCTTTCTTTCTTCTTGTCAATGAAAATTCGCTCCAATCACTTTTATTCACACTTTTCTATCCCTTTTAATCTCTCCACTATCCTCATCTATGCTATGTGTTTCAATCCCATGATTTCTGTCCCAGACTATTTTTAGAAGTAGCTGACATTGAAATAAGTAGGATAGACCAAAAATTTAAAAAGATAGAGAAGTTGATATTGAAAGAAATAGGCGTTGATGTGTATTGATATGGAGATAGAAAGAGATAGGCGGAGATGGACAAGAGATAAAAAGGGATAGAAAAGAGGGGATTCAAAGAGATAAGCGTGAATGAGTGATATTGGCTTTTATCGCACAATTTCAAAATCCGTCACTAGCTCAGTGGACTAAGCGTCGGACAGCAAACTTAATGTGTACGGGTTCGTGTCCCTATGGATACGGATTTTTCAGCGTTATGTAAATTAGAGGTATGATTAGAATATTAATATGTATGTACAAAATATTGTAGTTATAAAATTATTATGTACGTTTAAAATATGAAGATTAATAAGGGTGCCGTCCTATAGCAGCACAAAATCATAAGAGTGAAAGAGAGTGACTGTATTTGTCTCTTTCATTCTTATGATTTTCTGCTTTCTGCTTTGCGTTTTCTGCTGTCATAGGACGGCACCCTAAGTTAATAAGGGAGAGATAGCATTGGGGATAGAAAGTGATACAAATTTCTAGCAAAGGAGATAGAATTAGGAATAGAAAAGAATAACATTTTTTGTGAATAAATAGACTAACAGATAGACATTACCAGAAATAGAGATAGACTGGGCGATAGGAAGAGATAGATGATTCCAGATAGAGATAGACTGAGGGATAGGAAAAAATAGGATATTACCAGACACAGGGACAGACTGAAAGATAGGAATAGATATATAGATATCACCTGAGACGGGAATACAATGGTGGATAGAAAGGGATAGCGTTTTGGGGATGCAAAATGGATACTTGGAAGAGATAGAAAAGTTCTATCTCTTTCTATCTCTTTACTTCCAGCAGGGGAGTTTCCTTAAATTATTTCGAGTTCCATGTGAAATATTAAAAAATTCCTTTTGCAACGATATTATAACTGAAAAAGACTCAATAAAAAGAACTTTGGAGCCGAGTGGTTGAGTAGCGATAAAACGACACAATATTCCTTTCCTGTAGGATTGGCTAGAGGTCGATAAGAGCCGATTCGGAAGAATGGGTTTGCATTACGTTTTCATGTGGTGCAGGATTCGGTTGGAGTCGTGATTCAATCGAAACGATCGAGAGGAGCTGCATGCATGCGCCGCTCCGCACTAGGTAACATCTTTTCAATGAACTCGTTCCTGCCTCTACTTCGTCGCGTCGTATCGAAACAGGTACGGATTCATGGGCTCTGCAGGCCACTCACACCACTAAAAATGGACGTTCGCAATAGCGAATAGAATAGTCTCGACAAACAAATAAAATGTACCCTCTGCTTATTCTAACGCAGGCTTCCATCTCGACCTTGTATTAAATCGGCCAATCTGCTAAAGTGCAACTAATAAAAAGGCGAGTTGCTGGCAATGTTCCGGTGGGATAAAGAATGCAGGATGGAAACAATTCAAGTAGTAAAGGGACCCTCTAAAACGAACCTAAGTCCCACAATGAGGCTGCAGTAAAAATTCTAGTGACTGTTAGAAAATCTTTAGATGAATATTGGGAGATTTGATAAAAGATTCAAAAAATTTTAAATCTTACTTTTCTAGGTTTCTATAGTTTTATTATCCTGTTGGAAAGACAATATTGGAAAGGGGAGATTTGGATAGAAATGGTCAAAATTTAATTGATCATTATAATCCTTTGAAATTATGATTTTGTTCTCGGCTCAACAAGTTTTAAAATAAAAGGGGATATAACATAACATAAATTTTAAGCCTTATACGTTAAATATTTTTAGCAAGAAAAAACGCTATCTCTTTCTGTCCACTACTATATCTCCGTGTCCGATGATATCTATTTCTTTCTATATCTGTATAATATCCACCTCTTTCTATCTCTCAGTCTATCTCTACACAGAAAAAATCTTAACTTATTTCTATCCATACCCTGGTCGAAATTGGTCCTAGTTCTGTGCAAGTTTATAGTCAGTTTTTCCCTACGTCTGGTCACCACTCAGCGAGGAAACTTGTAAGTTACTAGTAAACAATGCAACGCTGTATTGAGTGATGAAGAACTGACTAGAAAATCTAGAAGGAGTCTGGTTAGTTTCTCACTAGGTACTTACGTAGATTTAATAAAATGATTTCCATTTTTTAAGTGAAATATAACTATTATTTATTTATTCATATGGATATATTTATAATTAATCGATATTTGTAAATTTTAACACATATATATTAACAAATAAAATTTTGCACACAACACTGCGCTGCGGGGTTTCGAAAGCATGACCTATGGGACGATAGTCTACGACCCTCACCGTTATCCTAACTCATGAGATGGTGTTTCCCCATATTTTTCCACAATGCACTCAGTTACACATAACTATTAAATTCAACAGATTGAAACTGTAAAATTTACATATTTCCTCTGTTAAATTTACAAATCATCGCTCCAAATCAACAGATTCTTTCTGCTATGTTGGCAGATGATTCTAACAGAAGCATTTCTGTAAATTTTACAAATAGAGTTGTAAGATTAAAAGATTTTATCTGTTAAAATCGCAGCAATGTCTAACAGATCTGAATCTGTACCTTTAACAGATTCATTTTTCTGCGTGCAGAATCTTTCGAGTTAAAACTGAACAGGAAATCCTAGTTAGTTTATATCCAGATACTGGTTAAGAAAAGCTATTCTCGTATTGAATGAGGAAATTTCATTGATTACTAGTCAAGGATTTCCTCATTGAAATCTGTTCAGGAAATTCTAGTTATGCTGTAAGTAGCACTACCTAGTTCCACTAGTTTACTTTTTCCCCATTTCAGTCCTACGAGTTACTTGAGAGAGTTAAAGAAAAACTAGAGAAAAGAAAATAGTATGCAAAAATGCATCCATTTCTGATGCAGTCTAAGAAAAGTCATTTCACAGCTTCGTTGACTGGACTATATTTTAAACACGCATATTAATTTTATCGAATCCGCAGTCTAGCGCTTAATCAACTGAGTTAACGAAGGATTTAGGATTATGTTGTAAAAACCAACATCACTCATCCAATCTAGCTCTTCTCAATCTCATAGATGTATATAATTTATTTATTTAGGAGTAAATTGAGGGAATATACACTACTCGTCAGAATTTATGAGACCACCTGTTTTTCAATTATAGTTGAAGAGGACCCGTCAGTCTGAGAAGTCGAAAAAAAAGCGATTTTTCACCAATCTTTTCAAAGACAGCTTTATTTAATATGTTATAAATATTTTTCCATTCGATTACTACATCATATTTGAACTTCTTTCAGTAATTCTTTTAATTAAAAGTAATATAAAATAAAGAACGTCCAATCCCCGCGAGAGGTTCAAAAAAAGGGCGTTTTCGGTGGCTATAACTGGTAAAATCTGGATCTTGTGAAATAAAAAAATCCAACAGCATTCTGTAGTAAACACATGTAGGGAGGAAATGAACGAAGGCTTTTTTAAAAATTATGGCCACTGATTTAAAAACTTGTTTCAAATAAACGCGTTTAAAGTTTTGCAAGATAAAAAAAATATTGAGTTAAAACATTTTTTTAAATTGTCAAATATTGTTAAAATATTGAGTGTACACAAATTTTAAGTTTACCCTTACCTTTGCTATGGTCCGAGGGGTCGAGCGCACAGCTGTCGCTTTATACCTCCATCAAACCTCCTTATACTTGCTTCTCTTTAAATGTTAATATCTTCGTGAATAATTCTCGGATCTTTATAAAATTAGGAGAGAATATTTTTGAAACAATATTCTTTCAGAAAATGTAATAAAAAAATCGATTTTTTAAATGACGGATCCCCTTAACTTCTCTTAATTACACATCAAAGCAGATTATTTTTGTTCCTTTAAGTAAGTTAAAAACTATTAAGATTGTTATATATTATAGCGATAGGTTGTGCAATTTTAAGGAATTTTATGAAACATCAAAGAATATAAAGGAATATCAAGTGATTTTATTTTGAGGTCTTGAAAGGTATCTTACGAGGTTTCATTGGATTGTCAGGAATTTTAAGAGATATTTCATGACAGTTCATGGGATTTTAAATAATTTTAAGGGATTTTACGATATTTTATATTTTATTAATTTTAAGAACTTTTAAGGAATACAAGGGATTTTTAGAAATTTCATTGAATTTTCACGAATTTTTTTAGAGATATAATCAGATTTCATGGGACTTTGAGTAATTTTAAGAAATATCAAATGCATTTACGAAATTTAAGGAATTTGACGAAATTTTAAAGGATAATAAAGGCATTTTAAGGGATTTTATAAAACTTATGGAGATTTCTGAAATTAGATACAAAATTACAAGATTTTATATTTCAAGAATTAAAACTTCTCAATTATTTTCTACTAACAAAAGGTGCAAAAACAAGAAATTAATCGCGAGCAGATCATAATTGCTAGTATATATAATTGTATTAATATCATTTAAATAAATAGGAAAAGATGATTTTTTGCCCTCAATTTTAAATTAGAACATTAATATCAATCCAAGAAAATGGAAGACTCATTTTTATAAAAGATCGTCTGCAAGAGACGATTAGTCAGAATTTGTCGAAGAAAAAAAAAGTTAAATAAAAGTTAAAATACTAAAAGAAAACGATGATAGAAGTGGTAAAAGAAAAGAACGTTGAAAAGACTGGCAAGATGTCTTGATACACTTTATGGTCTGAGAAGGGGAATGATGGCAAACGATGGTGACGAAGTGAGAGTGCCGTGTAAGTAGAAACACTCATTATATAGTCAGACTGCCAAGTGCCTTCAAAGGGTCTCTCTCTCCCTTTCTCTTCATCTAGAGTCTCTTCACTTCCACAATCCACTGCAGTACTATGGAAACTCAGATCTCAGGTCAGTCTGCGCCAGCGCTTCTATGTGCAATCTCTCCACATAATGCCAGCTCTGACTTATTGTCGTGACTAATTGCAACAGGAGACACGAGCAGGTGAAATGTCTTTCTCAAATTGTTGCTGTTACTAAAGAAGTTACTTGACTCGACGTTCTATTTAGACATTTGAAAGGTCTTATCGTTACAGAAAATTTTCAACTTATCTGAACTATTGTATCTCTCTTGTTTTCTTAATTTGCATTCAACATTTTATTTAATTAATTAATTAATTTATTTAATTTATTTTAAAGGAGTCCTCAGATGTAAAGGCGTAAAAATATTAGGCATTTTTTCAACTATGTGCTTATTTTAACGCAGGATATGAAGAAAAATAAAGATGGCGAAAACGTTGCATTTTGAATGCCGTACAACCCTGCTGGAAGGAAAAAGATAGAAAGTCTACCTATTTGAATCTTTTTCAATCCTCAGGATTGAAAAAGAAAGGCAAAATGAATCCAAATAGTATTCATGCCAATCTATTTCAATCTCTTTTTTAATCTACAAGAAACTCTTTCCTTTTCCATCTCAATATTTCTATCTCTCTGTATCCTTCGTCTATCTTCGCCAAAAATTTCCTATCCTCCATCTATCTACGCCAATCTTTCTTTATTCTCGGTTTATCCACACCAATCTTTTTATATCCCTTCCGTAATCTATTACAGTACCTATCTTTTTCTATCCATGTCTGATAATCTAATTAATCTAATCATGTCAATCCTTTTCTATCCTTTTTACAATCTACTAGGAAGTTTAACATTTTCAATGCATACCTCCATATCCACATCTATCCATAAATAATAATTTCAATCTTTTTATACCCTATATATTTTTCTATGTCTATCTGCCTAATAAATTCAACGGTGTTGTGACTCTTTTCGCAATTTGAATATCTTTTAAATTCTAAAATCATGAAACTGATATATACATTTTAATTATGTTTATCAAATTAGTACAATAAAATAAAAAAATGAAAAGACTTACTAAACAAGGAATATGATAAGTTAGAGAGACAAGATTGGGATAGAGTTCGTTTGGATGAATGATTCTGGTTTTTACAACACAAAGAATTGAAAAAGATTGAAAATGGGAGATAGAAAGATATTTAAATTTTGTTGGAAGACATAGATTGAACAAGATTGAAGAAGATAGCGTTTGATGGATGCAAAGTGTACACTTGGGAGGGATAGGAAATCTCTATCCTTCTCTATCTAAAAGTTCTATTCATTTCTACCTTTTTACTTCCAACAGGAAAGATTGTCATATCAACTTTTTGAGTTTTCGAGAAAAATCTAAAACTCAAATTTTGAGCGGGATATATTACAGAATCGGCGAACCATTAGTTGTCTGTCTTTCTTGCTCATTAAAAGCCGTAAATATAAAGAAATGAGAGCAAGCGAGATGCTGATATTGATGGAAAACCATCAATTGATTTTCGTATGTATGTCTCGCTTGGTCTCATTTGTTTACATTTACGGCTCTTAATGAGCAAGAAAGACAGACAATCAATAGTCCACCAACCCTGGCGAGATTCGAAAAAAAGTCAAAACATTAGCATTGGTACTTTCAAAAAGTCAAATTAAAATTTTTCTTTTAGGACCAATAGTAAATCATAAAGATAATTCTTTTAATCGTCTTTCTAATTATTTTTGTGAATCTATTATATTGCGCGCATTAAAGCCGCGCATGAAGCACTCGATGAGAATGTGTCCGCAATGTGGGAAGATTTTCTTGATTTGTAAAAGTCCGAATTTCGAAAAAATATGAAAATTTTCTAATTTCGAAAACTTGACTCATTCTATTTAGTTCTAGAACTAAAACTCTTAATCTTCGAGCTGGGATTGAAGTGTACACGATGCGGCTGTTCTCGACATGAAATCCGGTGAGAAATCTTCAAATCTCCCACAGCTACTCGATCATTTAGGGAAAGCCCAGGCCGGTCAACAGGGATTTACTGTGAAAAGCTTTGCACGTGTGCCATTTGAGAAAGTCTCTTTTTAACTTGATGCTCTCTGCCAGTTTTTCTTTGCCTAAGGATTTCAGGTCTCTGAGAATCTACGGATCGTTAGACAGGAACATTAGCGGACGGTCATCTCTCCTGGTCCTTACTTAGAGGGAAACTGATGATAGGTTTTTTTCTAAAAAAAACTCATCGCTCGATCACTGCCCTTTTATTTCCTTATTTGTCAAGATACCGCGTTTTTCGGCTAATCGATTTGTCCTCGTTTAGCAATGAAAACAAATAAAGAAAAAAAAAAACGGAAGTGAAAATTGGTTGCAGAGAAATTTTTACGACGATAAAAATTAGATTTATTTCGGCGAAAAATTTCCCCGAGTTAATTAAAACGAACATACTGAGAGTACTAGAAATTCGAGTAACTTATCCTTAAGACTTTTTTCGTTAAAATTAAATTTTCAGATTTATAACATTTTGCAAATTCAAAAAAAAACTATCAGAAATTAAAATTTTATGCCAAATAACGCACGATATTAAAAAAAATGGTTAAAGTTCCGATTAGTGTAAACCTCTGATTTTGTTTAAACATCGTATTTCGATGAAATCTACAACTTTTTTTGAAACATTTTTTAAAATTTTGCATATTAGCGAAGATAATTTTCAAAAAAACTTGATTTTTATTGTTTTCTTATGGTTTTCACCATTAAATCGACTAGTTGCCAATTTTCACTATATAAAAAGGAAAAAATAATGATTCGAAACAAAACGAAAAACGTTGTTTCTTTTCTTTGAAGGAGATATAATTTACAATATACAGGATACGTTTTTTCAGAATCTCTCAAGAAGAAATAAAAATCGGTTTAAAAAACAACATCAGTGTTTGTATAGTATCACTACCAAATTGAAATGCTGGGCTTTGTAGTACGAGGTGGAGTTGCTTTGACTTCCCTTCGGATTACGCCTCTCTATTTTTCTTTTCTTTTCCCACTTGAATTTTTTCCTTTTCTGCCTTCCTCGGCTTTCATTTGAAACAGAAGATTCTCCACAAAACAATCAATTGCAGTAGATTGCAGCAAAACCGATCTCGAATATATATATTGCACTCTTTCGAAAATCGAGCTCTGATTTTCTAATTTTTTGAATAAAAAAAAATCAGGTGAAAAGGGAGAGAAGTTTTATAGATAATAGTAATGGAGATACAGGTAAAATTCTTCTTCCATATTTAAATTTTATTTTTGTTTATAATTTCTAGTGAATTCCTTTATTGCTTTAAAGGTATAATTATAGATAGAATACGGATTAAAACGGATAAAGTATCAATCCATTTATTTTGAGCTAGATGTACTAAAAAATATTAATCGGACTTAAACAATTTTTGTGCAGAGGCTAAGCCTAAAAATACATTCAACCTTCCGAGGGCCCATCTTAGATTTTCTACGTAAAAATGTCGCGTTGCTCCTCATGTGGCTGATATTCAAGTAAGACATAAGCGGGGCAATTTTTACACGGGCAAAAAAACTTTGGACCTTTTAAAATAAGTTGATACTCTCTCATTTAAGTATATATGTTCCATGTTGAATACAGTAGCTGTAATTAACAAGTCCGTTTAGCAGAAATTATACTCTCAGAAACTTCACATGAGTTCGAATCGGCTTTCCGTAAATTCGAAATATCAATAGACCGGAAAATCCATTGACTGTGGTTGACCAGTAAGCGGATAGGTAGTATACTAATACCTATATTGCTTGTTCACTGCTAATAGCCATTCAAAATCAAGAATCGGAATCTATATAAATTTAAAACCCCTTAAAAAATAATTAACCAATTTTTTCTGTATACACATACATATATAATGTATATGAGGGGTTTTTATTTTTCAGATAATTTTTTTTGTGGACGGTTTTTATTATGCAACTCTATTTCATTTATACGTTTGCTTCCATCTGGAGTTGTGTCGTAAAAACCAGTATCATTCATCCAAAAGAGCTCTATCCCAATCTATCCCTTGTTTATCTAACTATTTTTTTTTCAATTTTTTTGTTATATCTATAACTTGTACCTTCAATCTCATTTATTTCTCGGCTATCCATCTCTATCTCTTTCAATCTCTTTGTCAGTATAATCACTAACTTATATTGAAATGGATGGCCTTGATAGTATGCTACAAGAACGATAGAGAAGAATTTAAATTATTATACGCGAATACATGTGGATATAACAGTATGGATTGAAAAGGATAGAAAAGTATTGATGTGACTAGAATAAGGATTGCAAAAGGGATAGAAAAGGATAGAAAAAGATTATTTTGGATAGATTGAGAATAAAGAAAGATTGGCGAGGATGGATGGATAGGCAATTATTGGCGAAGATAGTCGAAGGATACAGATTTACAGAAAGATAAAAATATTGAGATTTAAAAGGAAAGAGATTATTGTTTATTAGAAGAAAGCTAGGAAAAATAGTTTGGCAAGGATAGGGATGGATAAATTTGGATTTATTGCTTCCTCATAGAGGAAACTTTGTAGTGGTGACGAAATCCAGTTTCCTAAAAAACGTTTTTTTGAACATATTTCAAGGTCAATATGTCTAATATAAGTATTTTTTTACATCTGCATTAAATTTTGATTATTTGAGAAGTTATATTCAAAAAATTCATTTTCGAAAATTACAATAAAGCATAATTTTCTTATTTTTCAATAAAGTGAATTTATTCTACAGGTCAATCGATTCGTCTCGATGAAAGGAATCTTAATTTACCTTCCAGCAACTTTAAATTTTCAATATTTAAGAAGTTATAGTGGAAAAATGAATTTTACGAAAATTATAAAAGTACATATAACTTTTAAAATTAAATATTTTGTGAAACCCTTATAAGAAATTCAACTAGGTATACAGTGGAATAACTATGCAAAATTTTATCAATTTATCTCTACACGTTTCCAAGAAATTGCTGGATCGTGACACGCACACACAAATATATGTACATCCGGACATATTAGATATATTGCCCTTGAAATATTGTTAAGGATTAGCTTAAGACATTTATTAAGTTTGCGACCGTCGGCAACGTAAATACGCGATTTATTCATGCCGTCGGATAATTAATATAATTCGATTCGATACCACTAATTGCGCTAGCTTTGATTGATAAGTGAGGCTCGGGGAGGGGTTTCTCCAGGGCTCCGACCTGGCTACTCGCTCTCTTCCGTCTTGATTGTCTTCTTGTAAAACGCCTTTTGGCATTTTGTTTCATTTTTGTCCGGTAGAAGCTTTCACAGTGAGTTTTGTGGGCTCTTATGCCAATTTTTTATTTCACCATTGCTTTTATTACTAGAAACTCACTATTTCTCAGCAGAGGTGCTTATCAGTACTTGGGAACCTGGGAAAAGATAATTTCCCAAAGAGATTCGGTAGTTTTGAACTACCTGGTGATCCTACCTTATTACCTCCTTAAACAAATATGTTCAAAAAAATCTTTTTTAGAAAACTGGATTTTGCCACTACTACAAAGCTTCCTCTATGAGGAAGCAATTATTATTTTTAAATTTAAATTCCATTGTTATAATAGACAGCATTAGATTCAGAAGAATTAGTAATTTTCTTTAGGATATAATGTGTAATTGTAGTTTGAAAATTGAATTTGAATAGACATTAAGGTTGACGGACGCGTAGCGTCTTTAAGGGCGCTACGCGTTACTTACGCGATTTACTGAGCTTATGCTCAATCCTCCCTTCAAAAAAAGAGATTCATGAGAATAAGGAGCCTTGAGATTTATTTTTAAGAGGGAAAAAAGTGGGTTTAAAGAAAGCTTGCTTATCTTTCGAATTTGTCGACTAGGCGTAAAATTCGTTAAGATGATCTTTATTCCCTTGGGTTAATTAGTTAGATTGATCGAATTCAACTAGAAAATCGTCAAATTGATTGGTTTCTGCTGAAGAACTTTGACTTGATTGAATTTAATGGGAGAACGTTGAATTGATTAATTTTCATTGGAAAACCTTGACTTGATGAAATTCACTCGAAAACTTTGACTTCGAAGATTTGGTAGATAAGTTTAGAATGATTGATATTCTCATCAACAGATTTGAAGAAATATGATATGACAAATGCGTAACTGGTGTGAATCCATGCAAAATTTTAGTAGGATAGTCTCATGTCCAGTTGAATCTCTTGGTTTTTATAATCCGCTGCCATTCCTGTTTTGTCATCTAAATCAAATGAAAATTAGTATTGCAATATTCGGAAGTTCACGCGCTCCAGAAAGGTCATATAAATATCTGAAATGATACAGATTCGACATAGAGGCTGTTTGTTGCCCTATATGTATAGATTGAGAAAGAAAGGGATTCTGGGTAAGAGTTCTGAATTTAATTTTGGTGAGAGAGACAAGATTACAGAAGAAGAGATATGAAGTATCAATCGATCGAAACTTATAATTTCTATCTATACATATGAGGTTTGTTTCGTAGTGGTTTGTGTAATTGATTTATTAATAGATTTTAGGAATTTGTAAATTGGATCTATTAAAGTATGTCATCAAGTTTTATGTGACGCTAATTCGGAGGTTGAATGATTAATGAGATTCATTATTAAAAAATTAAAAATAATTGTATAGCATTCTAAGGAATTGAATAAAACTCAAAGGAATCAGATAGAATTCAAAATAATTAGATGAAACTCATTGGCTTGGATTATGATAGAATTCAATGGAATTGGATGGTACTCAAAGAAATTGAGTAGAACTCAAAAGAATCGCTCGAAATCCCAAGGAATTTGACAGAATTAAAAATAATTGGGAAGCATTCCAAGAAATTGGATAGAATTAAATATAATTGAATAGAACTCCAAGCTATTGGGTGGAATTCAAAGGAAGTATGTAGATGTAAATTAATGGAATTGGATGCAACTAAAAAGAATTAGATAAAATGTAAAAAACGGATTGTAAAAGAATTGGAATTTAAAGAAATTTAATAGAATTCAATAGAATTGGATAGAATTAAAATAAAGTAGATAGAAATTAGAGGAATGGAATGGTAAGTAACTGGATACAATGCACACACCCTGGACTTCAAAAGAATTGAAATTCAAAGGAGTCGGATGGAAGTCTAGGAAATTGTAAAGGATTCACAATGGTTGTATAAGGTAAAGGGATATTCGATAGAATGCAAAATAATTTGATAGAACTTTTTCGCGCGAAAGTACATCTGTCCATATTTAGATCGATGAAAGCTCTAAATGTAACGTCAGAAATGAAAAGAGAGAAGTGAGATATGAGAAAGGTTGTTTGCAATCTTCTACTTTATAAAGTGGGAATAAATGGTGAATATCAGAATGTCTAAAAACTGTGTATCAAAATTTGTTTCCTACTGCACGAACATCAAATTCGAAGTAGAGAAATCTCGAGGGACCATAATCATGAGCATCGTTGTATCGCAGCTCTTGAATCCCCGGGAGGCTCGTCTGAATTTCGGGATTAAAACCACAATTAGGCAACTGCTGGGATCTGAACTCAAGCTACACTCAGGGCTGTAATTAACATAGAGCCTGAACTGACTCGGTGTACATACATCTTCACCCGAGCCTCGCACTTGCAACGAGCTTTGAACGTACCTCTCTCTCTCCCTCGACTGCCGTGCCTATATACCTATCATGCGATTCTCAACACGAACAAGCATAGATGGTTATCACCCGGAAACCTATCCTCGACGAAATCAGGGTATTATTTGCACGCCCATTTATTTCGAACTCGATATATTTCAAATTGGTAGTCTTCATAAACTTGTTGATCTGGTTATATTCTTAGATTATAATATTCTAGTAAAATTATTTGCGCACTATAGTACAGTTCACAGGACATGGACATTTAATAATATTCAAGTACAAAAGCGATATGAATAACATGATTCCAATTTAACATTCTAAAATATTGGTCCCTTCCAATAAATATGTTTTCTATTTCAAGATAAATATTTTATATCTGATTACATCAAATTTTGAAAAATTTTCAGGAATGTAAAAAGATTTTACGAAATTCGTTTAGGTTGTTCTTCGATAGCCTTCCAACTTCTACTGCAAGTTCTCTTCTTCCAGTTCCATGTGCGGGGCACGGGAACAAAATATGTTCCATGACGTCCTTTTTTTCCTCGCATAGATGGCACTTGCTATCGGGTCTGTGTCCTCTCTTGGCCAAATACTCCCCAAAGCACCTATGGCCACTGAGTTCCTCTGTCAGGTGATATTCCACCATGCCGTAAACTCGGCGTAACCACTCCTTGATCCTCGGTATGAATACGTGTGTCCATCTTCCGTCTTTAGATGCGTTCCATCCTTTCTATCATTTTGTAAGCAGAATTTCTCGTTGTTTTTTTTTCCGTATGCGATTTCCTTCTTTTTCCGGCACCTATTCATGCTGCCGCCGATAACTGATTTTTCAACTGTAACTTTTACACATTTGATTAATTAATTCATACTTGCTTCCAGGAAGCAAAATACTTATTGAATGAACCCGAAAGTTATACAACTTCATAACTACACAGAGAAAATCTTGAGAGAGCTGGTTAAACCAAGGTTGGTAGCATGGCACACTCAACATTTGAGCGGCCACACCGAAAAAAAAAGTTTCTTCGTTTAAGAAGATTCCTCTTATTCTGATGCAAGTTTTCCTCTACAATATGGTACATAAAGTTTTCCTCTTAATTTTAGAGGATTTTTCTCTTCTAAAAAGGAATCCTCTCAATTTAAAAGGTTCCTTTAAACTGTTTTTTTATTTATCTAGGTTATATTTTAGGGTTTCTAAAATCAATAATGCATTTTTAACTTACAATTTTTATTTATTGACAAAACGATTTTTTATTCTATTATTCTATTATTATTCTTAAAAATAGAGGAAAATAATCTTATTCATAGAGAAATATGCTCATTTTTATATGAAAATATGAGAGGATTCTATAAAAGGAATTTTCCTCTTAAACGACAACTATTTTTTTCGGTGCAGATGCCACCTGCAAAGGAAGCTATTCCAATTTGTGGTAGCGATGCGATTCGCGCATATAGTGCTGCAACTATACCTGTTAGGCGTGCTGCACATCCAATTTTTTCTCAGTGAAGTTTAAAAATTTTAAGGGAGTTAAGGAAATTTCATGTGATTTTAAGTAATTTTAAAGGACTTAATGATGTTTTGTGCAACATTAAAGTATCTTAAACATAGCGATGTTTTTTACGATGTTGTCAAAATGTCGTAACAATGTTGTAAAGACGGATAGCCGGTCGTGGATAAGAGACGTGGAGCGGTGCGAGGGAGAACGAATATCGTGCGTTGAACAAACGGTATTCTAATTTGGTTGATGCGCCTACCAGTATGACACCTAGGCGACGGTGTTGGAGGCGAGCTGGTTTTAGAACCTTCCCCGAACAATCTGACGATTTCTCGTTGCGCTCGTCTTTTTATACCCAGCGGGCTTTGCGGAGTCGCGTGGTGAGGGCAGAACTGCATGGAGGGAGATGCGCGAGATGCATTTTCTCGGTCTCCGCGCTTGTCCACGTCCTTACTCCGCTACACTCGCAGTGTAAGCGGAAAGTTTCTTTGCCGCGCTATAGTCAGACGTAAGTCTGAATATTTCGAGGCGAAGATTTTTTTCCTTTTCTGATATTTTATTTTATTTCCATTTCTATTCATGCATTTATCATCGACATGAATGGTAACCACCTCTTAATTCGCTGTGAGATTGTAAATGTATTAGTTGTACAAAGTAAAACGATAACGCGGAAGGAACGACTTTTCGTCGTACTCAAGGAGAAGAAATATGCATGTCGAGAATCTAGTTTTACACTCCCTACCGTAACGTTAAATCCGCTTATCTCTGACAATGCCGAGCGGGAAAGACTCGAAAGTATGACTCAATAGTCGTTACTCCTATTTCGAAAAAGATTTAATCTACAGAGCGAAAAGATACCGAATTCTAATATTGGTTGAACGAAATGAGGAAATGGAATTTGAGGATAGAGTTTAAATTCAAGCATTATTTTGAAAACATTTCATATATAGAGAAAAATATTCTTCGCTATTCTTCCTCGTTGATTAGTTTCAAGTCGTGACGAACTATTTACATGAACATTATAGTGTTTCCCATTTCATCATTTCGACCCTCAATCAGCTAATGTTGCACTCTTCACTCGAAATGAAAGCTAAGGAATTCTAATAACCGGAACCTGTTTCTTAACCAAAATAAAAACAAAGTACCCACTCCAACGGCCTGAAGGATACTTCAGAAAGGCATCTCGGGAGTAAATCGATTTTCCTGCAGACGACGAATGGCTCGGCATTTTCTAGTGCTCTCTAATCGTACCCCAGTGGTGCGGTGAACGATGGCACTTTACTCGTACACTACGCGATTCCTCGGCACGTTTTGTACATTCGATCTCATTCATGAATAACCGTCAGTAGGGAAAGTTTATATTAATTGTATTAAACTTGCTTGAACCGGGCATCGCATTTGTTGACTCAGATTATGAGTGTCAAAAAAATAAAAAATTTTTAAATAATTTTAAAAATCTCTTAATAATAAAAAAGAATCTAAATTATTCAAAAGAATATAAAATAATTTAGAGGAATTCAAAATAAAAAAGTTGAATCGAAAAAATTCAAAACAATTCAAAAGAATTTAACATCCAACGACATCTTTACGATGACTTTACGATATTCTACGTCCATGTCGTTAATATGTCTTTACGATGTCTAAATTATTCTAAAATCATACGACATTTTTTCGACATCGTCGAGACATCCTAAATCTTAACGACATGGACATAGAATTTCTTAAAGTCGTCCTAAAGATGTCTCAAGAACATCGGCAAATTTTATGCCTACTGGAAGTAGTTGGCATGATTTGCTAATCCTTCTTTCTTCAAACCACTATTCCGAAACTCTTTTTCCATTCCTTTTTCCACTTCCTTTCTCAATCGTTTTTTCCCGTCACTTTTTAAAATTCATGGTCCAAAATATCCAGACAGCTTTTTCCATTTTTTGCAACCCCTTTTTCAAAATATTTTTTTAAACCATCTTCCAAAATCCTTTATACTACCCGCATTTTCAATCTCCTTTTCCAAATCATTTTCTACCCCATTTTTGAAAACCTTGTGCAAACACCTTCTTCCCACCTTCTCTTTCGATTCTAACATGATGCTACGGTGATTTTGAGTTTTTTTGGGTGATAGGAACTTTTAGGTCTGGTCGAGTTCAAAACACAACCATGTTTAAACATTTTCTAAAACTTTCAAAAAACTGTTTTAAAATTTTATTTATTTTTTTGTAATGCTGTAGAATTTTTCCGACTTTGTTCAACTTATATCAATTTCTAAGCCTTTTTTTAATCTATTTATTTTTAATTCTTTCAAATTATTTTAAATGCTCTTCTATTCTATTCAATTTTTAAAATATTTTCAAAAAGTTCAGTAACATTTGAATTACCCTTAGTAGTTTAACAAAGTGAAGTATGCGCGAATCTTTGTACGTAACATAAAATACTTTTAAGTACTTTAGTACACCGCGACTCAGAATTACTGTAGCATCATGTTAGAATCGAAAGAGAAGGTGGGAAGAAGGTGTTTGCACAAGGTTTTCAAAAATGGGGTAGAAAATGATTTGGAAAAGGAGATTGAAAATGCGGGTAGTATAAAGGATTTTGGAAGATGGTTTAAAAAAATATTTTGAAAAAGGGGTTGCAAAAAATGGAAAAAGCTGTCTGGATATTTTGGACCATGAATTTTAAAAAGTGACGGGAAAAAACGATTGAGAAAGGAAGTGGAAAAAGGAATGGAAAAAGAGTTTCGGAATAGTGGTTTGAAGAAAGAAGGATTAGCAAATCATGCCAACTACTTCCAGTAGGCATAAAATTTGCCGATGTTCTTGAGACATCTTTAGGACGACTTTAAGAAATTCTATGTCCATGTCGTTAAGATTTAGGATGTCTCGACGATGTCGAAAAAATGTCGTATGATTTTAGAATAATTTAGACATCGTAAAGACATATTAACGACATGGACGTAGAATATCGTAAAGTCATCGTAAAGATGTCGTTGGATGTTAAATTCTTTTGAATTGTTTTGAATTTTTTCGATTCAACTTTTTTATTTTGAATTCCTCTAAATTATTTTATATTCTTTTGAATAATTTAGATTCTTTTTTATTATTAAGAGATTTTTAAAATTATTTAAAAATTTTTTATTTTTTTGACACTCATAATCTGAGTCAACAAATGCGATGCCCGGTTCAAGCAAGTTTAATACAATTAATATAAACTTTCCCTACTGACGGTTATTCATGAATGAGATCGAATGTACAAAACGTGCCGAGGAATCGCGTAGTGTACGAGTAAAGTGCCATCGTTCACCGCACCACTGGGGTACGATTAGAGAGCACTAGAAAATGCCGAGCCATTCGTCGTCTGCAGGAAAATCGATTTACTCCCGAGATGCCTTTCTGAAGTATCCTTCAGGCCGTTGGAGTGGGTACTTTGTTTTTATTTTGGTTAAGAAACAGGTTCCGGTTATTAGAATTCCTTAGCTTTCATTTCGAGTGAAGAGTGCAACATTAGCTGATTGAGGGTCGAAATGATGAAATGGGAAACACTATAATGTTCATGTAAATAGTTCGTCACGACTTGAAACTAATCAACGAGGAAGAATAGCGAAGAATATTTTTCTCTATATATGAAATGTTTTCAAAATAATGCTTGAATTTAAACTCTATCCTCAAATTCCATTTCCTCATTTCGTTCAACCAATATTAGAATTCGGTATCTTTTCGCTCTGTAGATTAAATCTTTTTCGAAATAGGAGTAACGACTATTGAGTCATACTTTCGAGTCTTTCCCGCTCGGCATTGTCAGAGATAAGCGGATTTAACGTTACGGTAGGGAGTGTAAAACTAGATTCTCGACATGCATATTTCTTCTCCTTGAGTACGACGAAAAGTCGTTCCTTCCGCGTTATCGTTTTACTTTGTACAACTAATACATTTACAATCTCACAGCGAATTAAGAGGTGGTTACCATTCATGTCGATGATAAATGCATGAATAGAAATGGAAATAAAATAAAATATCAGAAAAGGAAAAAAATCTTCGCCTCGAAATATTCAGACTTACGTCTGACTATAGCGCGGCAAAGAAACTTTCCGCTTACACTGCGAGTGTAGCGGAGTAAGGACGTGGACAAGCGCGGAGACCGAGAAAATGCATCTCGCGCATCT
>UCOK01018780.1:0-56672 GCA_900474325.1 Synergus umbraculus | reverse complement strand
TCTGTCGTCTGCCGGGTTCTGTTGTCTGTCTTCTGTCCTCTGTCGGTTTCTGTCGTCTATATTGTGTCTTCCACCAAGTTCGATTGTCTTTCTGCTGTCATCATCTGTCATCTGTCGGGTTATGTCATCTATTTTCTGTCTTTTTCTGTCCTCTGACGTCTTCTGTCTGTCATCTGTCGTCTGTTCTTTGTCGTCTATTATCTGTCGTACTCTGTCGCCCATCGTCATCAGTCTTCTGTCATCATCTTCATCTTTCATCTTTCATCTGTCATCTGTCATCTCTCATAAAAGATAATATAAAAGATAAAATACATTACATAAGTACATTAGATTCTTCTTAGTTTTCTATCGTAATTTCCCTTAACTGCAACTTAAATTGTCCAATGAAAAATGTGTTACGGACTCGTTTTTGCTGAGAACGTTGGACAGCGATGGTTATGGCTATCGGTGGTGGCATAAAGTACACTGGGAACGATGGCCTTGAATCGATGACTTTGAAAATAAGGTGTATTTATTTACCCGGTCCCGCATGGGTTTAGCTACTCGTTCGAAGCTAACAATTTTATTTCGACGTTTACGAGGAAATTACGCCGATAACTCTGGACTCCCGGTAATTTTGAGTCATTTTAGAATCCTATCGTAAAGCAAGATAGTTAGGCAGCTCTCACCCACTTGTTAGGTAGCTCTCGATGATTTAGTCTACGTCATTTTTCATCTCGCTTTTTTCTCTCCTCAACTAGAAAATTAGAAAATTATTTAAAGAGCCTAAAGTTTCAAAACCAACAGAAAATTCAACTAATCTTATTTCGAAAAAAAAATAAAATAAAATAAGATATAGTGAAATATAATAAAAGTTTTCATTTCTCCGAAACTTTGAAATTGGATACATGTCCAACAGAAGCCCTTCTATGTAAACTTGATGCTTCAGCAAAAAGTCTATTGTTGAACTTATATTCAGACTCTATAATTTTCCAAGCTATACTTAAGTCGACAACGACTGTATGAGCTTATAAAGGCGACATCGCAAAGGCTTAAGTGGCGCTTCTCGTCAAATTCAATCTCACTCTGGGACCTTTACGAGCTCGCCGCATGAACGTAGTGCGATGCGATAAACTTCGTGGCTCTTCTGCGTAGGTTTCTGATTTATAGTTACATAAAATTTATACACTCTGCAAATTTGCAAAACTTCTTAGGAAAGCAGTTGATCCCATGTGTTCTCCAGTCCTTTATTTTATCTTTCTTTCAACTTGTTTTCGTCGCGAAAATAGAGAATCTCCATAGAAGAAAACACTTTTCAGTAAAATCCCTGGAATAAGTGGAACCTATTCCGAATTAATCCGAATCAATCCGAATTAATCCGAATCAATCTGAATGAATTCCGGAATGGCTTAAAAAGGAATTTGATTCAGAATGCATCCAGACTCAGAAGGAATCATTTGTCAGGCTTTCATCCGACCGAAGATCAGAAATCCTACATCAAGATTTAGTCAGGTTTGCCTTCCTATCAAGGTGTTACCTGCATATATAGGTTTTTTTTTTATATAAAATCAAGTTAGGATTGGAACTACCGTACATGTCGGAGTACTTTGGCGCCAAGAAGACCCGCAGTCGACAAAGCGTGACGGAAATATGCGAGACACATTGCGCTTGCCAACGGTGCGTCTAATCCGATCGACGACTCGACTCTGAGCGCAACATATTATACATATGGGCAAAGTGTGTTACGTATGTACCACACGGTACGTGCTGCACGCGCGTGTTCCAAGTTCACGGTTGCGCAGGATCGGATCTAACTTTTCTTCAATGGAATCTGAAATCCCGAAGTTTCGAAAGGATGGTTTCTGTGAAGAGAGAGATTTTTAGTGGCTGTTGCTAGAGGCATTTTGAGCCACTGTTACAAAAGAGGTATTTTGAGCCACTGTTAAAATAGAGGCATTTTGAGCCACTGTTATAAAAGAGGTATTTTGAGCCTCTGTAAAAATAGAGGCATTTTGAGCCACTATTAAAAAAGAAGCATTTTGAGCCACTGTTATAAAAGAGGTATTTTGAGCCACCGTTATAAAAGAGGAATTTTGAGACATTTTTAAAAAAGAGATATTTTGAGCTACTGTTACAAAAGAGGCATTTTGAGCTACAGTCACAAAAGAGACATTTTGAGCTACTCTTACAAAAGAGGCATTTTAAATCACTATTAAATATGAGGCAATTTGAGCCCCTGTTACAAAATATTTTGAGCCACTGTTACATAAGAGGCATTTTGAGTGATTGTTCCAAGAGGAGAAATTTCACCACTGTTACAAAAGAGGCATTTTGAGCCAGTGTTACAAAAGAGGTATTTTGAGCCACTGTTATAAAAGAGGCATTTTGAGCCATTTTTACCAAGGAGGCAATTTGAGCCACTGTCACAAAAGAGGTATTTTGAGCCATTGTTACAAAAGAGGAATTTTGAGACACTTTTAAAAAAGAGGTATTTTGAACTAATGTTACAAAAGAGGTATTTTGAACCACTGTTACAAAAGAGGTATTTTGAGCCACTGTTATAAAAGAGGCACTTTGAGCCATTTTTACCAAGGAGGCAATTTGAGCCACTGTCACAAAAGAGGTATTTTGAGCCACTGTTACAAAAGAGGAATTTTGAGACACTTTTAAAAAAGAGGTATTTTGAGCCACTGTTAAAAAAGAGGCACTTTGAGCTAATGTCACAAAAAGAGGCATTTTGAGTTACAGTCACAAAAGAGACATTTTGAGCTACTCTTACAAAAGAGGCATTTTAAATCACTATTAAATATGAGGCAATTTGAGCCCCTGTTACAAAATAGGTATTTTGAGCCACTGTTACAAAAGAGGTATTTTGAGCCACTCTTACAAAAGACGCATTTTGAACTACTGTCACAAAAGAAGCATTTTGAGCCACTGTTACAAAAGAGGCATTTTGGGCCACTATTACCAAAGAGGCATTTTGAGCTTCATTCACTGGAGGGAAATTTTGAGCCACTGTTGCTATGAAGGCATTTTGAGTTTCTGTTACAAAAGAGTCATTTTTAGCGACTCTTATAAAAAAGACATTTTGGACCAGTGTTAAAAACGAGCTATTTTGAGTCTTTATTAGTCAAAAAGATAGTTTGAGCCACTATTACCGAAGTAAAATTGGCATTACCGAAGTAACATAGACATTTTGAGACACTATTAACACAGAGGCATTTTGAGACACTGTTGCCACAGAGACATTTTGAGCTACTATTACAAGAGAATCATTTTGAGCCAATATAATGAAAGAGGCATTTGATCCTATCCAAAAGAGGTACTCTGAAGTAAAGTAGTGACTCTCAGAAAACTTCTCTTAAAAGTCCACCCCTAGAGACATAATTTAATTCAGTCTCTCCAAAGTTCCTTCCGCTCGGAAAGTGGCAAACTTTACAAGTGGATGCCACCCTGTGATAAGGTCTGCTGATGCCTTAGTCTCGGAAACTTGACTGAAAGTAAATTGCTGAAAGTAAATTACTAGGAGTAAATTACTGGAAGTAAGGAATTAGGATGCATTAGGATGTCTTAAATTGCAGCGCACAATTCTGACTTTTCTAATTTGTGATTTTAATTTAAAAGGAAGTTGTGTAATGAACCTTCTCAAGGGAATGCAGTTTTAGAGCAATGAGGATGTAAGAAACTGCTCCTTTCTAACAACTGATGAACTATAAGGACATGCATTATGCGTAATAGATTGTCAAGCAAAGATTTAACAAAAGAATTTCAGATCCTCATGTTACAAAGTGCTAACCTTCTGGACTAGCACGCTACTGTATCACGCCATCCATACATTAACATGCATTTCCATTCATTTCAGGTAATGGCATCCTTTGCTAAACTACTACCGGATTGAAAATAGAGTGTACTAATTTTAGACGTACTTTGCGAAGCATCAACTATGAAGATCATTGACCAGCCCTAAACTGTGGGCTAGCAATTTCCATAATATGTGGGCTGCTGTTTTATCAAGACTCAGAAAGCCTTTTGCGACAGTGGTCCAAAATTCCTCTTCTGTAACGGTGGTTCCAAATCCCTCTGTTGTAACCGAGTGGCAGAGCGAGTGGAATTCAATGCAGGTTTGTATCAGACAAGTTGTAACATTAACAAGCCCGTTCCTGGAGCACCGATCGCATTGCTGTGGCTGCGGTACTGCTTGCCGCATCGCTGCCTCGCCGATTATATTGCCGAGTAGTAAATGCAATGCGGCTACCGAGGAGCGCATCTGTCGAGAGTTATTCGCCAAAGGAGACAAACGGATTGCCAAGTGCTTCGTCATCGTCCAACGCTTACATCGACGACGTAAATTACAAACATTGTCGCCAATTTAACAAGATGTAAAACGTACATTACTCGTAGCCGGTGCTTTGAAAAGCATTATGTCTCTCCCCTTTTTTACCCTATAACGACCTAAATTACACTCAAGATTAAAGATGTTATTTACAATCAGATGTTATCCTAATAGCAAGTTTCTTTCGATTCTCGCCAACTTCACATATTTGTCATTTTCAGAAACTATTTCTACCCCTAGATACAGAGTTTCTTCATTGAAATCTAGAGTGATAGTGTATGATCAAAAGTAGTTACAATCTATGAGAGGCAATTACTTCTCAATAATTCTTCCCTTGCATGTTACTTGATGCAATTGTAAAGTGAGGAGAAGAGTATTATAAGGTGTTATTCATTGTTGCTTTCATTAGTTCTTTCATCGCCCTCGACAACCAGTGTCTTTGAATGTGATGGTATCCCTACACTTGGTGAATTAAGCCATTATGCTCGGCACCCCATGAGGTCCCCATACATTATCGATCCAATCACACGGCTCGTTCCCTTTAAGAATATGACGGAACGATTCTCGTTGTCCTTGAAAATGTAGACTTTGTTACTTAATCTTGTTTTGATTGTTGTGGACGTTACCCTCAGGTACCTGAATTGTGGAGGTGGACCTACAATGATTCAAGGGATTTTCTAATTGATTCAGAATAATTCACAATGTTACACGAGAGGTATTCTGAGATATTTTTACCTGGGAAAAAGGTGTGTTGAACTGGAGTCACAAGAGAGACATTGTGAGCCACTGCTATAAAAGAGGCATTTTGAGTAACTGCTAGGATGAGAATGAAGACAAGGATAATGAGTGTGAGGGGATGAGCAGGATGGGTAACTGATGAGTAGGAGGATGAGGATAACTGATGGCTGATGAGTAGGTGGATGAGGATAACTGATGAGTAGGAGGATTTGGATAACTGGTGGCTGATGAGTAGGAGGATGAGGATAACTGGTGGCTGATGAGTAGGTGGATGAAGATAACTGATGACCGATTAGGATGGCGGTAATGATACCAAATGAGTATGAGGAAAACTGATGAGGATAAGGATAACGGATAAGGACGTGGACGAGTAGGATGCTCACTGATGAAGATGAAGATGATAATAACTGAAGAATGATGAAGACAAGGCGGAAAATGAAGAGAAGGAGGATAAGGATAACTGATGACTGATGAGTATAAGGACGAAGTGGACTAGGATGATCACTGATGATTGATGAGGATGAGGATGAGGATGAGGATAATAATAACTGAAGAATGATGAAGATAAGGACGAGAATCAAGAGAAGGAGGGTGAGGATAACTGACGACTGATGAGTGCGAGGATGAGCAGGATGGGTAACTGATGAGTATTAGGATGAGGATAACTGACTCCTGATTAGGATGACGGTGATGATACCTAATGAGGATGATGAAAACTGATGAAGATAAGGACGAGGAACAGTAGGATGATCATTGATGAAGATAAGGACGGAGAATATGATTACTGATGATTGATGAGGATGAGGATGATAATAAATGAAGAATGATGAAGACAAGGACGAGGATCAAGAGAAGTCAGATGAGGATAACTGATGGCTGATGAGTAGGAGGATGAGGAAAACTGGTGGCTGATGAGTAGGAGGATGAGGATAACCGAGGACTGATGTGTAGGGGGATGAATATAACTGATGACTGATTAGGATGACGATGATGACAACAAATGAGGATGAGGATAAGGACGAGGACGAGTAGGATGTAAGGATGAGGTTGATCACTGATACAGATGAGGACATGGAAGACGATTTCCGATGATTGATGAAGATGATAATAACTGAAGAATGATGAAGAAAATGACGAGTATCAAGAGTAGGAGGATGAGGATAACTGATGATCGATTAGGATGACGGTGATGATACCTAATGAGGATGATGAAAACTGATGAAGATAAGGACGAGGACGAGTAGGATGATCACTGATGAAGGTAAGGAGGAGGAAGATGATTACTGATGATTGATGAGGATGAGGATGGTGATCACTGATAACTAATGAGGATGTGGATGAGGATGAGGAAATGAGGATAAAGGTGAGGATGAGGATAAGGAGATGAGGATGAGGATGAGGAGTTGAGGAAATGAGTATGAGGATGATGAGATGGGGAAATGAGGATGAGGATGAGGAGATGAGGATAAAGGTGAGGATGAGGATAAGGATGAGGATGAAGATGAAGAGATGAGGATGAGGATGAGGAGATGTGGAGATAAGGGTGAGGAGATGAAGATGAGGATGAGGAGTTGAGGAAATGAGTATGAGGATGATGAGATGGGGAAATGAGGATGAGGATGAGGAGATGAGGATAAAGGTGAGGATGAGGATAAGGAGATGAGGATAAAGATGAGGATGAGGATGAGAATGAGGATGAGGATTCTGGATGAGGAGATGAAGATGAGGATGAGGAATTGAGTAAATGAGTATAAGGAGATGAGGATGGTGATGACTGATAACTAATGAGGATGAGGATGATTAGATGAGGAAATGAGGATGATGAGGAGATGACGATAAGGATGAGGACGAGCAGGACGTAAGGACGAGAATGATCACTGATGAAGATGAGGACGAGGATGACCACTGATGAAGGTGAGGACAAGGAAGATGATTACTGATAATTGATGAGGAGGATAATATCTGAACCATGATGAAGACAAGTACGAGGATGAAGAAAAGGAGGATGAGGATAACTGATGACTGATGAGCAGGAGGATGAGGAAAACTGATGAGGATAAAGATGAGAACGACTACCTTCAGTGAATTTGAACTTTTATCAAAACTATGTTTCTCTATGTCATGAAGAAATACACTTTCCTCAAGTTAAAGGGAAGCACTAGGTTGTGCTTAGTGGTTCGGTCAACGGACCGAGAAACTAGCGGAAGATGTGCCTTCCTTGAGAGAGATGTCGAGCTTCGTTCCGGCAATTCGATTCTTCCGGCTCTCGTTATTCTTGGCTCGTAACTACTCGCACCTTCAGGTGTAAAAATGCATATTTTCAAGGGCACGTACTCGCAGCAGAAAAAGTAACTATCGTGCCCCGGCTTCTAATAATTTAAGTGGAATAAGGGAGAGTCTATTTGCCACGGCTCGGAAAACGCGGAAAGTGCAAGCATGAAAAGTGCAATGTACGGGATTACCGAGGAGTTTGCCATTCAACTCCTGTGTTGAGTGTGCGTCAGACTTCAAGATTTCAAAGATATCGAAGGTATCGTGAAGTTCCTTGGGGTTCGTAAGGATATACGGAAAATTGTGAAGTATGGCTTTCTCTAGTTTATGTAGGAACTTTTGATAATAAGGTGACATTAGTTCTCTGTAATAAAAGAATTACTGTGCGTGAATGGAAGACACGGAGTTGATCCTTGGGGCGAAAGAGGCTTCTATTCAGGAAATGTTATCGCTTCACAAAGAGACGAGCAGATGTAATCGCAGGATCGCGTATTCATTACCATCGCCACGAGTTCCGATCACAGTGAGTTAACGTAATCGCAACAATAACGGCCTTGTTAAGCCGCCTTCTGTCTCGTTACGAGCCTCCTCTACTCGCAGCCCACAGCCAGAGTTCTAACACAAGTTAAAGTGATGCGCAAGCAGTTGTGTGTTCTGTAACAAAGTATACTAGCCAACTTGTACAACGAATTGTCAAGAAACTCGGGGCGTTTGTCTTATTCACGCGTTAAAGTCTCACATGTGGCTGAGAGATGAAGAAGTAGGTCTCTAAGAATGTTCTACAGTATAGTTTGTAAGGTCCTCCTTTTTATTGGTGGCAATAAATTTGGTGGCAATAAATTCAACCTTGTTGAAGAAGCATCATCTGCAAAAAAAAAATGAAGGTTGAAACCCAAGAAAGGAAAGAAGGACGATCCGCTCAAGAAGGTTTTTAGCTCCTGCAGGAAACTGATGGATGGAATATAGCCAGATCTTATCTGTATATCTCTTCTAGTTTATAACATAATGTATTAATTTATGATGAAGGCAGTATTGTAATTTTGTATGATTTTCCAAGAGGATGAAGATGGGATATCGAGAAGAGAGATTAGATCTGACCCTTGACCTCTGAGGAGTAATCTAGATGAGAATAACCTTGAGGTATGACTCAATGGAAAAAGGTAGGGATCGTAGATAAGTCTGTCCAGCTGCAAAAAAGAGAGGAAGTTGGTCAGTATCTGTATTCATTGTATATCTTCAACTACTATTTTATCCACTGTGATGATAAAAGGGGGAACCTTGAATTAAAGAGATCCAATGTTTGGGAAATTATTAACTTCGAATATATTTGGGGGATAGACGGGGATAAGGATGAAGATAACTGGTGAAGGGTGAGAACGAGGAGGAGAGGGATAACTGATGAAGATAAATAATGACTGATGAGTATCAGGATGATAATTGATGACCGATTAGGATATGATGTGTAGGGTGATCACTGATGAAGATGAGGACGAGGAGGAGGATGATCACTGTTGAGGATGAGGATAAATGATGAGGGTGAGGACAATTGATTATGGATGAGAATTATGATATCTGATGAAGAGGATAATTAGGATGAGATTGAGGATGAGGAGATGAGGATAAGGATGAGGATGGTGATGACTGATAACTAATGATGATGAGGATAAGGATGAGGCTCAGGATGAGGATGAGGATGGTGATGACTGACAACTAATGAGGATGAGGATGAAGAGGAAAGGAGGATGAGGATGAGGATGATGATGACTGACAAGTAATGAGGATGAGAATGAGGAGAAAAGAAGGATGAGGCTCAGGATGAGGATGAGGATGGTGATGACTGACAACTAATGAGGATGAGGATGAGGAGGAAAGGAGGATGAGGATGATGATGGTGATGACTGCCAACTAATGAGGATGAGAATGAGGAGGAAAGGAGGATGAGGATGAGGATAGTGATGACTGATAACTAATGAGGATGTGGAGATGAGGATGAGGAGATGAAGATAAGGATGAGGATGAGGATGAGGAGATGAGGAGGAGGATGAGGAGGTGAGGAAATAAGTATGAGGAGATGAGGATGAGGAGGATGACTGATAATTAATGAAGATGCAGATGAGGATGAGGAGGTGAGGATGAGGATGGTGATGACTGATACCTAATGAGGATGAGGATGAGGAGGATGAGGATGACTGATAATTAATGAAGATGCAGATGAGGATGAGGAGGTGGTGGATAATAACTAATGAGGATGAGAATGAGGAGACGAGGAGGAGGTTGTGGAGGTGAGGAAATGAGTATGAGGAGATGAGGATGAGAATGAAGACGAGGATTTGGATATGGAGATGAGGATGATGATAACTGATAATAACTAATGAGGATTTAGATGAGGATGAGGAGATGAGGATAAGGATCAGGATGAGGAAATGAGGATGAGGATGAGGATGTGGAGATGAGGATGAGGAGATGAGGATGAGGATGAGAAGATGAGGAGATGAGGATAAGGACGAGGAGATGAGGATGAGGATGTGGAGATGACGATGAGGATGGTGATGACTGATAACTAATGAGGATGTAGATGAGGAGATGAGGATATGGATGAGGAGATGTGGAGATGAGGATGAGGAAATGGGGATGAGCAGATGAAGATGAGGATGGTGATGACTGATAAATAATGAGGATGCAGATGAGGGTGAGTAGATAAGGATGAGGATGAGGATGAGAAGATGAGGATAAGGATGAAGATTAGGATGGTGATGAGGATGAGAAGATGAAGATGAGGATGGTGATGACTGACAACTAATGAGGATGAGGATGAGGAGGAAAGGAGGATGAGGATGAGGATGGTGATGACTGCCAACTAATGAGGATGAGAATGAGGAGGAAAGGAGGATGAGGATGAGGATAGTGATGACTGATAACTAATGAGGATGAGAATGAGGAGGAAAGGAGGATGAGGATGAGGATAGTGATGACTGATAACTAATGAGGATGTGGAGATGAGGATGAGGAGATGAGGATGAGGATGAGAAGATGAGGAGATGAGGATAAGGACGAGGAGATGAGGATGAGGATGTGGAGATGAGGATGTGGAGGTGAGGATGGGGATGTGGATGAGGATGAGGATGAGGATGAGGATGAGAAGATGAGGAGATGAGGAGATGAGGATAAGGACGAGGAGATGAGGATGTGGAGGTGAGGATGGGGATGTGGAGATGAGGATAAGGACGAGGAGATGAGGAGATGTGGAAATGAGGAGATGTGGAGATGAGGATGAAGCTAGGATAAGGAGGAGGACGTGGAGATGAGGATGAGAATGAGGATAAGGATGAAGATGAGGATGAGGATGAGGAGATGAGGATGAGGATGAGGATAAGGAGAATTGATGAAGATGAAAATAAGGATGAGGAAGAGTTTAAGGAGAAAGTCTAGGATAACTGATGACTGATGAACCTAGTAGAACCGAATAAAGAAATAGGAAACGAGGACTCGCATAGATATTTTCAATATCGTAGCAAAGAATATAAGAAAATTTTACAGCCTCTCTTCGGCACAGGTCGACAACGACAGTTGCAGTGACCCTCGTCTTCTTATTCTTTGCCTTCCCGTTCCCTGTTTTCTTGCTGAAGCTGCGCTGTTCCCCCCTCGCTGCATTTCTCTCCTGTGCGTGGTAACCTGTTATTTCAGTGTATCGCGAATCACCAGTGTTTTTGCGAGCCTCGGCCCAGGGCACTATAAATATCCAAGTCCCTTACTCCCTTTACCAGCCGGACCTCTTCGGCCAGGCCTGTCGTCTTCAAGCACCGCGTTGCCAACATCAAGAGCAAAGCGATCGGAAGCCCTTCTTTTTCTAGGAAAACCACAGAGGCGCCTCCTCGCGGTATTTGAGGCGCGATTAACATTAGATACAAGATTAACTGCACATAAATGTTGATGTGGTCATTTCCGCTTACAAGCCACAAAGCTATCCTAATAACGATACGTATATAAATAATACTTGCTAATTGGAAAGATGTCTCGGGAATGGGCTATTAGGTGTTTTTACCTTTCCTATTTTAGTGTCAAATATTTTACTCTAGCTTTTATAATCTTTTCTCTTTAGCGGCTTAACTTGTGCTGTGCGTAGAGTATAAGAACAAAACGATCACATAGTCGATCGAAGTAATTCAAGACGGTAAAACCGTGTCGAATCTCCCGCTGTTACGCGTTACATACCTACTTCTTCCTTCTTTTTTAGCCTCCGGGCCTCCCACATTTTAAATTAATCGTCCACATTTTACCTTCCTAAGGACGTGACATTGCCTAGAATCTTAACTACTTGGAAACATGCAACGGTTAATGATCGCCTGTTGTTAAAGATGTTAACACCTTGAATTAAGCTAAGCAGAAGACTCACGCGATGCTAACAATGGCATAACTGTAATCATGTGTACATACGCACTTTGAACTTACTTCTTAACCATACCGTCATTGCTCCCTCTCTTCGTCTTTCTCTCACCTTTTCCCTTTCTCTGACTGTGTACTCATTACAAGATGACTTTTCGTTTTAATGTTAGCCTCTGAGTTATGCAAATAGCAAATTTTTTCTATTACTATCATCATCATATTACCTGATCAAGGATATATTTGGCGTCATTTTTCGGTAAATATCATTAATACAGCCAGGAAACTTGGCATAAAATAAATTGTCTCAAATCACAACAGTCAAAAGTAAATAATTGTGTTTTTGTTTGTGGTTTCACAATTAATTTTTGTGGTGAACTCATAGTTTTCAAAATCTAATAAAGATAACGAAACTATTTTAGGCAATTCATAATCTAGGAAAGAATCACTTTCGCTTACCTCATCTTTTTTTGCTGATTAATCACGAAATTTTACCTAAGGCTTGAACCTCAGGTCAAGATCCATTATTTTCATTAATTTAATACCTGTGTCCTTGTAACATCATTGCCCATTTTTAGAATCGTCTTTATTATCCGTATTAGATACAAACGTGATTCAATTGGCGATACTAAAAGCTTTCGTTTGAGATGATAGGAGCTATTTAATGGATGAACCTTGAAAAATAACGAGCAGTCGGAACCACTTTTATGGAAGAGACGTTTTGAGATATTTTTACAAAAGAGTCATTTTAAGCTATTGTTGGAAAAGAGGGATTTTGAGATATTGTTGCAAAAGGGGTATTTTCAGCCACTATTATAAAAGAGGCATTTTGAGCCACTGATAACAGAGGTCCATTTTGAACCACTGTTACAAAAGAGGTATTTTGGGCCAATGTCACAAAAAAGAGGCATTTTGAGCCATTGTTACAAAAGAGGAATTTTGAACCACTTTTAAAAAAGAGGTATTTTGAGCTACTGTTACAAAAGAGGCATTTTGAGCTAATGTCACAAAAAAGAGGCAATTTGGGCCACTGTCACAAAAGACATTTTGAGCTACTGTCACAAGAGGAATTTTGAGCTACTGTTACAAAAGTGTCATTTTGAGCCACTGTTGAAAAAGAGGCATTTTGAGTTAATTTCACAAAAAAAAAGGCATTTTGAGCCATTGTTACAAAAGAGGAATTTTGAGTCACTGTTAAAAAAGAGGTATTTTGAGCCACTGTTAAAAAAGAGGCATTTTGAGATAATGTCACAATAAGAGACATTTTGAGCCACTGTTACAAAAAAGACATTTGGAGCCACTGTTAAAAAAGTGGTATTTTTAGCCACTATTAGAAAAGAGGCATTTTGAGCCACTGTTAAAAAAGAGGTATTTTGAGCCACTGTTAAAAAGAGGCATTTTGAGCCACTGTTACAAAAAAGACATTTTGAACTACTGTCACAACAGAGGCATTTTGAGCCACTGTTACAAAAGAGGAATTTTGAGACACTTTTAAAAAAGAGGTATTTTGAGCTACTGTTACAAAAGAGGCATTTTGAGCTAATGTCAAAAAAATAGGCATTTTGAGCGACTTTTACAAAAGAGACATTTTGAGCCAATGTTAAAAAGAGGTATCTTGAGCCATTGTTGCAAAAGAGGCATTTTGAGATACTGTTACAAAGGCGGTATTTACGTCTACTGTTAAAATAGAGGCATTTGAGGCTTTTTTGTGGCATTAACTCAAAATGTCTCTTTTGTGGCATTACCTTAAAATGCCTCTTTTTAAGAGTGGCTGAAAATGCCTCTCTTTTAACAGTGGCTCAAATTACCTCCTTGGTAAAAGTGGCTCAAAATGCCGCTGTTCTAAGAGTGGGTCAAAGTGTCTCTTTTTTAAAAGTGGCTCAAAATGCCTCTTTTGTAAGAGTGGCTCGAAATACCTCTTTTTTAACAATGGCTCAAAATGCCTCTTTTTTAACAGTGGCTCAAAATTCCTTTTTTATTACAGTGGCTCAAAATTCCTCTTTTGTTACAGTGGCTCAAAATTCCTCTTTTGTTACAGTGGCTCAAAATACCTCTTTTTTATCAGTGGCTCAAAATACCTCTTTTTATCAGTGGCTCAAAATTCCTCTTTTTTAAAACTGCCCTTTTACAAAAGAGGCACTTTGCGCCACTGTTACAAAACACGTATTTTGAGCCTCTCTTAGAAGTCCCTTAGAATAAAGTAAATTAACAATTCTAATAAGTAAATTTCATCTAAAATTGATATTAATTCTCAAAAATTTCCTTGAAATAAAAATTCGTAATACTGAATTTGCTGAAGATTCACGCTTCCGGATTTAGTAATTTTTTAGTCGACAGCTTTTAATTCTTATCATCAGAAGGGAAACTGAAAAACTTGGCATTAAACTCATTATCAAAATATCGAGAAGCGTCGCGTGACTGGCAATTTAATTATTGCCTCCATCAGCGTGCATAAAAAATACGATTGTTAAGTGCGAAATACCGTAAAATAATTACGGCGCGATTAGCATGTGGCGAGGCAAAGTGAGTGTATCAATCTGTTTCGGACGAAGCAGATTCGGATCATAATGAAAATGTAACGGCACAGAAGACCGCTGACGGTGTAAGGTGGTCGATGAAACAGTATAAAACAGTATGAAACAGTATGAAACACACAGAGGCGAAACGAATCAAATGTGTATGGCGGAACGAGTCGAGAAGACATTCCGGGGTATGACGAGGAATGTCAGCCTTCGTTCAACCTTGGCCAGGACAACAGAACTTCTTGTATTGGTTTATAGAGGTTGCACTAATACATTCTTGAAAAGATTGTATCCCTACTTTCTGACAAATTAAATTGGCTCAACATGCTTCGATGTGAGTACAACCGTAATCGTAATAGCGACGATATACGGGTCAATGTGTGCTGCGAGTTCTCGCGTCGAACTTAACGGTATCTTCAAAAAAAAAACTTCATTTATTAGATGGAAGACCGCACGTCGACAAAAACGAAGATCGGATTACTTCAAGCAGAGATCTTCAAGATCGTTGATACTTCTTTCGCTTGGAAGAATTAAATATTTTCTGCTGGATGCAGTACCAGAGTCCTTGCAGAAATTTGGCTCCTAATGAGGTCCTGATGGGGTCCTGGCAAGTTTTCCTTAGTTCAAATGTGGTCCTAATCTGGAAACCTGGAAAAACCAAAGCTTTTAGAGGATTGGAAGAGGTTTCAGGTGATTTTAGGGAATTCGAGGAAGTTACGTAACAATCAAGGATTATGAACTTTTTGTTAATGGTTTTTCGAAACCAGTAATTTGACAGGAAAGCAGACTCTAATTTTAAATGAACCGTTTGATTCTCGTACCGCTGATGCATCTCGCGTTAAAATCATGTCCAAGATCCATTAGCACTTCTCTCGTGATAGAAGCCACTGAGAGTAAATTGCTTTATTTGGGTCAGCGGTTCATTGTGATTTCGGCTTCCGAAACAGTGTTTGATCCTAAGTTGATGATGCAACCTAATCTTGATGCTTGAGCTAGTAATCGATGACTGCAATAGATATAATCATTTATCTTTTTATGTCGATCAAAAGAAACAGATGATGAGTATCAAGATTCGAAATATCCCAAATGCAGTTCCCGTTATTTTTTCAGGTTCATCCATTAAGCAATTTGAGTTAATTGAAACTAAAGCTTCGTAATACAAATTGAATTACGTTTCAATAAATTAATGAGAATACTGCCCCCTTTCATAGAAATGGATCAAAATACCTCTTTTGCCGTAACAGTTATTCAAAGTTCATTTTCTGTAACAGTGGCTCAAAATTTATCAAAGAGGTATTTTGAGATCCTGTTATCAAAAATTAATTTTGAGTCTCTATTACAAAAGAGGGATTTTGAGCCACTGATAATAGAGATGAATTTGGGCCACTGTTATAAAAGAAGAATTTTGAGCCACTGTTGCAAAAATGGCATTTTGAGCCACTGTTAAAAAAGAGGCATTTGGAGCTAATGTCACAAAAGAGGCATTTTGAGCTACTTTTACAAAAGTGTCATTTTGAGCTAATTTCACAAAAAGAGGCATTTTATCCACTCTTACAAAAGAGGCATTTTGAGCTAATGTCACAAAAATAGGCATTTTGAGCCACTTTTACAAAAGAGACATTTTGAGCTACTGTCACAAAAGAGGCATTTTGAGGCACTGTCACAAAAGAGGGATTTTGAGCTACTGTTACAAAAGAGACATTTTGAGCTACTGTTACAAAAGAGATATTTTGAGCTACTGTTATAAAAAGAGGCATTTTGAGCTAATTTCACAAAAGAGGCATTTTGAGCTACTGTTACAAAAGAGTCATTTTGTGCTACTGTTATAAAAGAGGCATTTTGAGCTACTGTTACAAAAGAGACATTTTGAGCTACTGTTATAAAAAGAGGCATTTTGAGCTAATTACACAAAAAAGAGGCATTTTGATCCACTGTTAAAAAAGAGGTATTTTGAGCCACTGTTAAAAAAGAGGCATTTTGAGCCACTGTTACAAAAGAGACATTTTGAGCTACTGTCACAAAAGAGACACTTTGAGGCACTGTTACAAAAGAGACATTTTGAGCTACTGTCACAAAAAGAGGCATTTTGAGCCATTGTTACAAAAGAGACATTTTGAGCTATTGTCGCCATAGAGGCATTTTGATCCACTGTTAAAAAGAGGTATTTGAGCCACTGTTAAAAAAGAGGCATTTTGAGCCACTGTTAAAAAGAGGAATTTTGAGCCACTGTTACAAAAGAGACATTTTGAGCTACTGTCACAAAAGAGGGATTTTGAGCTACTGTTACAAAAGAGGCATTTTGAACTAATTTCACAAAAAAGAGGCATTTTGAGCCACTGTTAAAAAAGAGACATTTTGAGCTAATGGCACAAAAAAGAGGCATTTTGAGCCACTGTAAAAAAGAGGTATTTTGAGCCACTGTTAAAAAAGGCATTTTGAGCTACTATCACAAAAAAGAGGCATTTTGAGCTACTGTCACAAAAGAGGCATTTTGAGCTACTGTCACAAAAGAGGCATTTTGAGCTACTGTTACAAAAGAGGTATTTTGAGCCACTGTTACAAAAGAGGCATTTTGAGCCACTGATAATAGAGATGAATTTGGGCCACTCTTACAAAAGAGAAATTTTGAGCCACTGATAACAGAGATGAATTTTGAGCCACTCTTACAAAAGTTTGCAAATTATTCCGCCACAATTTGCCTATTAATTTGTCCCACAACATGAAATATAGAAGATTGCAAAATGTGTTATTCTCCTGAAAACATCTTCGAGTCTCTTACCGACCTAGAAACCAAGATGATGTAAAACTCTTACTCATAACAGAATTCTAACACAAGAGATAATTATTTCTAATGTTACTTGACTCGTGAACCAGTAGTTAATTATAGAGTAAGAATTGACATCTTGAATTGAATCTTTATAAATCTCGTGGAGCTAAACGACCTCAGCAAAGTTATTGTCCACCAAGGAACTTAATTCATATTCTACTTCTTCAAGTTATTAGACACTTATGTCTCTACTTACGCTTTTGCATAATTGCCATCCTCCTATAATATATTGTGTATCATAAATAAGTAGATATAAACTTATTTGAAACTCCAGACTTCAATATATAAAAGAATGTCTGTCTGTTACGTATTAAGTAGCTTAACTCTTTTTTTTTTTTTTGAAATCTGTTAAGGGGAGTGGCAGCGTCAACCTTTCTGATTTTTGGTGACATATTGGCTTCCAACAGTGAAGCTAAAGAGGATTTCGCAAAAAACATACCAGGCACGTTCTTTTTGAGCGTGAAAAAAAAGGCAAAGTAACGATATTGTAGCAGAAGCTTGCAAATTTTTTAGCAATACGTGAAATGTATTATGCATTGTTTCGGACACATTACCAATCTTAGAATGATGTTCTCGAAAAAGATTTGAATGTAAAATGTAGATTCGGTCATATTTCATAGGTGGAAATTCCAAAGTGCCACTTAGGTTGAATTAATTTGATGTTTAGTCCAGTTCAGAGTGACTGAAATAACAGTATTGTCGTTATGATGATTTTCAAAGCGCTTGAATAAATTTGTTCAAAGATATTTTAACAAGTTGGTCACGGGTACCGCGAAAAACGTTATCTTTGATGTAAGGATATTTGACGGCACTCAAAAGTCGATGACCGATCAAATTTTTAATCTTAGGAGTTAGAATGAGTAGAAAAAGAAAGGCAATCGACGTAATATATATCAAGTCAATAATCGAGACCCACGAGGCACCTGTACCAACAGGGCGTCTCCAGTTCAGGTTCACGGCCCTCGAAAAAGTCTCGCTAACGGAACTGAGTTGGATCTCGGATTGGCTCTCATTGAGAAGGCAAGGACCTCTCGCTTGTCTTTTAAGGGGGAAATGCTCAGACGAAGACGAGCCCGACACGATTATAATAAAATCGCAATTTACTCTTCCACGAGCAGCACTCTTCCCACAAGTCTCGTCCTCCTCCCGCATCCGCCATATTCATACCGACCTCGGATACTTTGCATGTTGTGTTTCGGTCAACGGACCGAGAAACTAGCGGAAGATGTAACTTTGTCCGGAAGATGTATTCTTTTAATTACAGTTGCAAACAATTAATCAAAAATTATCTTCCATTATCTGTATGTTCAGTGAAATATATTCCGATGCGGTAATTACGGGCAAAGGCTTGGAGAGGTTCGATAAATAAGGCCTTGAAACGCTCAATAAACAAGGTAACTCTAGAAACGCTCAACAACAACTTTGGCAGCCCCTACAATGTGTATAATAACAGCTTTCAGTAACAGTTTGTATTAGTTCTTAACAACCCCTTGAAACGCTCAATAAAACAACCCCTATGAACGCTGAAGAACAACTTTTAGCAGCCACTATAAAAGCTCTAAATAATAGCTATGAGCAATATTCAGCAACTTTTTTTTAGAAATTTTGAGCATCGCTCAATGAACAACCCCTAGAAACGCTCAAAAAACAACCCCTATGAATGCTCAACAACAACTTTGGCAGCCCCTACAATCTGTATAATAACAACTTTCAGTAACAGTTTGTATTAGTTCTTAACAACCCCTTGAAACGCTCAATAAACAACCCCTATGAACGCTCAAGAACAACTTTTAGCAGCCACTATAAAAGCTCTAAATAATAGCTTTGAGCAATATTTAGCAACATTTTTTAGCAATTGTGAGCATCGCTCAATGAACAACCCATAGAAACGCTCAATAAACAACCCCTATGAACGCTCAAGAACAATTTTTGCAGCCACTATAAAAGCTCTAAATAATAGCTTTGAGCAATATTCAGCAAAATTTTTTGTTTGAAATTTTGAGCATCGCTCAATGAACAACCCCGAGAAATGATCAATAAACAACCCCTATGAATGCTCAACAACAACTTTTAACAACCCCTAAAAAATCTATAACAGTCTTTACAAACAGTTAGTAACGATTCTTAACAACCCCAGCAAACGCTCAATAAACAACCCCTATTAACGCTCAAAAACGACTTTTAGCAACCACTAGAAAAGCTCTAAATAATACCTTTGAGCTATATTCAGTAACATTTTTTAGCAATATTAAGCAACGCTCAATGAACAACCCCTAGAAGCGATCAATAAACAACCCCTAGAAACGCTCAACAACAACTTTTAAGTCTCCTAAAAACTCTGAATATTAACTTTTCGTAACGTTCAAAGAACAATGTTAGCAGACTGCTAAAATCTCTTGTTTTGAGGATTTGTAAAGTTTGCTAAAAGTTGTTTTTGAGTGTTTTTAGGGGTTGTTTATTCAACGTTGGTATTGGTTGTTAATTGAGTGTTGATGACGGTTCCTAAAATTGTCTTTCAACGTTTCTGGAGTTTGTAAATTGAGAGATTCTATAAGTTGTTCATTGAGCGTTGCTAAAAGTTACTCAAAGTTGTTGTTAAGCATTTATAGAGGTTGTTTATTCTTTATTTATTGTTCATTGTTATTTAGGATTTCCGAAGATTGTTATTGAGTCGCTTTAGGATTTTTTTATTAAGATTGCTATAGGATATTCATTCATTACTATTCGAGGATGCTCAAAGTTGTTCTTCAGCATTTGTAGGGGTTGTTTATTGAGCTTAGCTTTGAGTTGTTCATTGAACATTTCTAGAAGTTGCTCAAAGTTCTTTTTGAGCTTTGTCATTTTGTATTTCTAAGGATTTCTAAGCTTTTTTACTAACTGCTGCTAAGATATGTTGTTTTGAAAATTTTTATGATTTTGTAGAAGTTGTTTTTAAATATCCCTAGGGGTTGTTTATTAAGAGTCAGCTACAGGTTTCTGAAGGTTGTTCATTCATATTTTCTAGAGGTTTTTAACTAAAAGATGCTGTAGTTTGTTCATTGAACGTTACAGAAAGTAGCTCAAAGTTGTTTTTCAGATATTATATTGGTTGCGTGAACCAATATTCTTGTTGAGAGTTTTAGGGGTTGTTTATTGAGCGTTTCTAAAAGTTGTTCATTGAGTATTGCTTAGGATGGCTATAAATCGTTACTGAATATGCTCAAAAACATTATTTAGAGCTTCTATAGTGGTTGCTAAAAGTTGTTTTTGAGCGTTCATAGGGGTTGTTTATTGAGCGTTTCCTGGGGTTGTTAAAAAATGTTACAAACTGTTGCTAAAAGCTGTTATTATAGAGTTTGTAGGGGCTGATAAAAGTTGAGGTTGAGCATTCATAGGGGTTGTTTATTGATCGTTTCTAGGGGTTGTTCATTGAGCATTGCTTAAGATTGCTAAAAAATGTTACTGAATATGGCTCAAAGCTATTTAGCTGTTGCTAAAATCTGTTGTCTATCGAGTTTCTACAAGTTGTTAAGTGTTGTTGTGCTTTACAGGGGTTGTTTATTGAGCGTTCCTTGGGGTTGTTAAGAATTGTTACTGACTGTAGCTAAAAGCTGTTATTATTAGAGTATCTAGGATTTTCCAAAAGTTGTTGTTGAACTATTAAATCTTTTCTAGGGGTTGTTCATTGATCTTTGCTGTTGATTATTCAGTAATCATTTCTAAAGTTTGCCAACGCTTTTCCTAAACTTTTTCCACGGGTTGTTCATTAAAATTTCATTAAAAGTTCATAAAATTCATAAAGTTCATAAAAGTTGTTGATGAGCATCTCTAGGGGTTGTTTATCATGTCCACAAGTTCTCCTAATGCCCTAATAATAGATACACAGTTTATCGAACACTGTTCCGCTCTCTCGGTCCTTTTTTTTGTCATCGATATTTTTGAAGATTCTTTAAAGTGGCGAGTCCAAACAGCTCGAAAGAAGAAACAACAGGGCTATGTTGGTCGGTCGGGAATATACTCTTCCCACGTTTAGTCATCGTCCCGCGGGCAATATGCGCTCGTGCGATAAAAAAAGGATTTGAGATTGCTATCTTGCTGTACAACGACGCGACGCCAGTAACGAATCTCCCAGAACTTGAAGCAATCGACCAATAGAAGCTGATCACTGACCGGTTCATGATGTCACTCTTTATTTCCGTTTTGAAAAATCCCTCAACCTGAGTAACTCAGCTGCTACTCAGTCGTGTCCTCAGGCAACCGGGATGACCCACCCTGACGTCATTGGACCGAGATGCAGTGTTTAGCTCAGTCATCTTCCTCTCTTTTTCACCCTTCATTGCTTCTTTGTTAGTTTGAGCTTTAGGCACAATAAAGGAGGTCTGACATCAATGCAGCGGTATTTGTTTTTCAATTTATTTTTTCATCCAGAATATGTATATTAACGAGAGATGCTACGCCTCCCTTGTCAACAGTCAATAAGGGCGTATGTCACATGGTCCAGATTTTTTTCTAATAAAGAGATTAACAAAAATCCTTCTTGACGCTCAATAGAAACCTTCAGCAAATAAATTCTCAGAATACAATCTTCAAAATATGGCATACAATCTCTTCAATGAAGTTTAGATTCATCCGACCAGCTTCTCAACTGAAAAATAAAACCTTGAGAAAATTGATCGGCCTGAGAAAAAAATGTATCCACCTCTAGTCACGTTTATTTATCGTATCATTATCCAATTATTTTCAGTTGGAAATAATTCAAAAAAAAAAAAAAAAGACAATTGGTACTAAATGAATAAGCCCGCTGATTCTCAATACTGAGTATGTTCATGCCAATTATTCCCAATAGAGTGGCAAGGACGCAATTTAATTTTTACACAATACTTTTTACCAGCCGAATCAATTACTAAATCAACTACCCATAAAATCGAGCATCGATAAAATAGAAATTTAAAAATAAGAAGAGCCAAGATACGCGAGACCTCACGTAAGAAATCAATCGAAATAAGATCCGATTGAAATCAAGTTAGACCTTTTCCCCTGTTTTTTTTTTTTTTTTTTTTTTTTTTTTTGCAAAACTAATGTACAGCGATACGACTGCGATATAAACACCTGCAATTATCAGTACGCTAACATAATTTGTCTCGAGTCGAAGGAGGAGGTGGTGAGAGAGTAATATTTCACGGTGCTCGTGCACGTATGTAGGGACTTACTACTTTATTGCACTAGTTTGTAATGCTAGGTTTCTGTTTCTTATCCCTCGAGATCGACGATTGTTCAGATTGAAAAGTCTCTTTTGAAATCACTCAGTCAATTTTATCAGTTCTCCATTTTTTTTATTTATTTCTGATCGGGATAGAGATTATCTATTTTTAAAATTTTTACTTTTATTTCCGGTCATCGCTTGGGGCCTTATATTTTGGGTCATATGTGTTATGGGCCTTATATAATATATTTAAGAATTAGACATTTGGGCCTTATTTTTTGGCTCTTAAGATTTTTGGTTTTACTTTCTTGAAAGTTACTGGGTCTTACGATTTCGGGCCTTATTTTTTAGATCTATTTTTGGGCCTTGTCACATTTTTAGATGATACGCTGTTGGGTCCCATACCTGGGAATTGTCCAATACTTGACCTTGGGATATTATAATTCAGGTTTCTTTCTTTCGTCTTATTTTAATGGGATTTATCATTGTTTCGGATGACTTCTGACGATTTGTGAGTGATTGTAAATAATTTCAGGTGATTTTCAATTATTTTTGAGGGTTTATAAGTAATTTCAGTTGATTGCAAATGATTTTTCATGATTTTTGGCGATTGCAAGTGATTTCAGATTATTAGAGGTGATTTAAAATAATTTTAAATGATTTCTAATGATTTCTGGTGATTAAAAGTAATTTCTGATCATTTCTGAGTGATTACAAGTGATGGAAAGTGATTGCAGTAATTAATAGTGATTGAAGATAACTTCGAGCGATTTCTAGTGATTTTAGATGATTGCAGAGGGATTTTATGTGATTTCATGTGATTTCGGATCATTTCTGGGTGATTTAAAACAACCTCAGATACATGAAAATGATTTGAGGTGATTGAAGGTGATTTTAGATGATATAAAATTATTTCTGATGATTTCTGGAGATTAAAAGTGATTTCTGATCATTTCTGAGAGATTAGAAGTGATGGAAAGTGATTGGAGTAATTAATAGTGATTTAATATGACTTCGAGCGATTTCTAGTGATTTTAGATGATTGCAGAGTGATTTTATATGATTTTAAGTGATTTCGGATCATTTCTGAGTGATTTAAAACAACTTCAGATACTTCAAAATGATTTGAGGTGATTGTAGGTGATTTTAGATGATTTAAAATTATTTCTGACGATTTCGAGTGATTCAAAATGATTTGAGATGATTTTAGGAGATTTTAGGTGTTTTAAAATTATTTCTGATGATTTCGAGTGATTAAGACTAATTTATAATCATTTCTGAGTGATTACAAGTGCTTACAAGTTATTGCAGTAATTAATATTGATTTCAGATGACTTCGAGCGATTTCTAATGATTTTAGATGATTTCAAACTGATTTTATATGATTTTAAGTGATTTAGGATCATTTCTGAGAGATTTAAAACAACTGCAGATACTTGAAAATGATTTGAGGTGATTGTAGGTGATTTTAGGTGTTTTAAAATTATTTCTGATGATTTCGAGTGATTACAAGTGATTACAAGTGATTGCAGTAATTAATATTGATTTCAGATGACTTCGAGCGATTTCTAGTGATTTTAGATGATTTCAAACTGATTTTATATGATTTTAAGTGATTTAGGATCATTTCTGAGAGATTTAAAACAACTGCAGATACTTGAAAATGATTTGAGGTGATTGTAGGTGATTTTAGGTGTTTTAAAATTATTTCTGATGATTTCGAGTGATTACAAGTGATTACAAGTGATTGCAGTAATTAATATTGATTTCAGATGACTTCGAGCGATTTCTAGTGATTTTAGATGATTTCAGAGTGATTTTGTATGATTTTAAGTGATTTCGGATCATTTCTGAGTGATTTAAAACAACTATAGATACTTGAAAATGATTTGAGGTGATTTTAGGTGATTTTAGATGGTTTAAAATTATTTCTGATGATTTCGAGTGATTGAAAATGATTTGAGGTGATTTTAGGTGATTTCAGATAATTACAAATTATTTCTGATGATTTCCACTGATTAAACTGATTTATGGTGATTTCTGAGAGATTACAAGTAATGGAAAGTAATTGTAGTAATTAATATTGAATTAACATGACTTCGAGCGATTTCTGGTGATTTTAGATGATTTCAGAGTGATTTTATATGATTTTAGAAGATTGAAAATTATTTCTGATGATTTGGAGTGATTGAAAATGATTTGAGGTGATTTTAGGTGATTTTAGATGATTTAAAATTATTTCTGATGATTTTACTTGATTACAGATGATTCTAAGTGATTTCTGAGTGATTTAAAGTGATTTACGCTGATTTCAAATGATTTCAGGTGATTCTTGGGAATTACAAGTAATTTAAGATGAGTGCAGGTGATTTTAGATAATTCAAAATAATTTCTGATGATTTCTGAGTGAGTGTAAATAATTTAGGGTCATTTTAAGTCATTTCAGAGAGATTAGATCTGATTGCAAATGATTTTGTATGATTTCGTGTGATTTGAGGTGATTGCAGGTGATTTTAAATGTCATTAAATGATTTATAATGATTTATGAGTAATTAGGGGATTGTAACCAATTTTTGACTGATTACAAGTGATTTCCGCTAATTAAAAATTACTTTAGATGATTTCCAATGATTGAAGGTGATTTGAGATAATTTCATAGTGATTGCACGTGAATTAACGTGATTTCAAATAATTTCTGAGTGATTTCAACCTCTTCAGATAGTTGAAAATAATTTCAGTGAATTGCAGGTGATTTTCTGTGGATTTAAATAATTTATGACGATTTATGAGTGATTACAAGTGATTTCTGATGATTACTAATTATTTCAGTTGACGTTGAAGAATTTCAAGTAATTTCAAGTAAAAACAAGTTATTTTAGATAACTTAAAATAATTTCTGATTAATCGTAAGTAATTCCAGGTGATGTTAAATGATTTCTGATTGACTACAAGTGATTACAGGTGATTACAAATGATTTCAGATGATTTTTGAGTTCTACAACTGATTTCAGATATTTTCTGAATTACTGAAAGATATTTCAGGTGATTACTAGTGATTTTAATCATTTAAATAATTGCAACTTATTTCTTGTTATTTCCAATGATTTCAGATGATTTATTAACTTATTATAAATTGGCCTCCATCCAATATCTTTGGCGTCTTAAATTGACAAGCTTACATCCACTTATTTCTCGCCACACTTTGTAACCACTTTAATCTGCCTCTTTTTGCCCATTTTCGCCTCACCACGTGTACCTATCTTACAATATTTCAGATGATTCGATTTCGATCCCCGACTAACTAGAAATTAGCGCGGAGACAAGACCTGAAACTAATTATTGTACAAAATAACATTACAAAAATTATTGCTTAATATTGGAGAATATCTTGTCGCGGTTAATTAAAATTGAACCTCGTTAAAAGCTCGCCGAATATCATCAAGGGCAGGTTCTTCGGCGACGTCTAGGGCATGAGACGAGACATTTTATAATAAGCTTATTCACACAGCTACAAAATATCATACATTATAATATACACTACATTGTGTATTATAATTATACTGCTTCTTTTAGTTTTTCGAGATATTACATTCCTGCAGGAAATTCTCATATAATCTTGTTATTATTTACTGCTAAGGTGAGATCGAGCTGTTTGAAAAAATTTCTTTTTTTTCTCAACTTTTGCAAAAGTTGTTTCCGGCTTGAAACGAAACGACCGGCGAAGCCAGTATTGCAAACGAGATAATCCTCGATCAAGACGACTGCTTGTATCGTTTAAATTTCAAAAATATGGTAACAAGCAGTTTTTATTTGGAACATTATCTACATCCGTTTCCTCAAAGAATATACATCGAAATTATTGAAATGTAGAGTATTTAAGTATTTTTTTTTTATATTTGAATTTGGAGGGAATTTAGGGGGCCTCAAAATCATCTGAAATCATTTAAAATCACAAAAAATCAGATGCAATCATCTAAAATCACTTGTAATCACTTGAAATCACTTACAATCACATAGAAATCATTCCAATGGATTTAAATTAACTAAACTCACCTATAATCGTTTTAAATAATCTAAAATCACCTCAAATCACTTACAATCCCCAAAAATTATGTAAAATCAGTCACGAATCATCATAAATCATTTAAAATCACCTAAAATCACCTGTAATCACCTCCAATCACTTTCAAGTATCTAAAGTTGCTTGAAATCACTCAAAAATGATCAAGTCACATGTAAAAACTCTCCAATTATCTAGAATCACCTGGAATCACCCGAAATCATCTGAAATCAACATAAATCACTGCAATCACTTGCAATAATTTGTAATCACTTAAAAATAATCCGAAATCACTTTGAATCACCCGTGATCGCCTCGATTCATTTTTAATCACCTGAAATCTCTTGCAATCAACTTAAATTGACTGCAATCACCAGAAATCACTTACAGTCATCTAAAAACACTTCTAATCAGCAGCAATCATCTTAAGTCACTCTATATTCGTGCCGCATTCACCTGGAAAGAAGCAAGGAATTTGTTTCATTTAAATAAATTAATTCCTTATAAATAATCCGGAGAAATGTTGTTTAATTAATAAATTCCTATAGCTAGTAAAGAAGGATGTTTGTTTTTCGACAGAAATGTGGTCTGAGCACCGAGGAGTTTTGCCTATATGGAAGTGCAAACTCTTCCCCAGGAGGGATACAGATAACGTGGGCGTAGGAATTAATTTATTATTAATATCTCGCAAATTGCCTTGGGCGGTTCTCAAGACCGAGGTGAACTCCCGTTATGAGTTTGAGAGAATAATCGAACGCAGCTTCGGGCCTCAGAATTAAATTTGGGAGTTGCGTGGACGAGTCTCCTCCAATCTCATCTATCTAAGGTGGAAGTTTATACAAACAGGTGAATTGACGTAGGCCGCCTATGAACTACCTGACGACATGGGCAAACACTTCACAACATTCTTTACACGTCTTCACAAATGACCTTTGTGTCATAACTGATGAACTGACATTGACTCTATTTTTTAAAAAGTTCTATTTATATCTCTATTTAATAATTAAATTTAGTAAATTGAAAACAATTTTTTTTAAATCAGTTGCAATCACCTGAAATATCTTGCAGTAACTCAGAAAACATCTTAGATTAGTTGTAGTACTCAAAAATCATCTGAAATCATTTGTAATCACCTGAAATCACTTGTAACCACCTGAAATCACTTGTAGTCAATCAGAAATCATTTATAATCACCTGGAAATTATTAAAGTTATCTAAAATAACCTATTTTTACTTATTATTACTTGAAATTCTTCAACGTCAACTGAAATAATTAGTAATCATCAGAAATCACTTGTAATCACACATAAATCGTCATAAATTATTTAAATCCGCAGAAAATCACCTGTAATTAACTGAAATTATTTTCAACTATCTGAAGAGATTGAAATCACTCATAAATCATTATAAATCATTTAATGACATTTAAAATCACCTGTAATCACTTAAAATCACTTCTAATCATACGAAATCATACAAAATCATTTTCAATCAGATCTAATCTCTCTAAAATGGAATAAATGACCTTAAATTATTTACACTCACTCAGAAATCAATTTGAATTATCTAGAATCACCTGAAATCATCTTAAATTACTTGCAATTTCCAAGAATCACCTGAAATCATTTGAAATCAGCGTAAATCACTTAAATCATCAGTAATCAAGCAAAATCATTTTAAAAGTATGTTTAGTTGCTTAAAATCACTCACAACTGATTCGAAATCACTTAAAATCATATAAAATCACTAGTCACTAGAAATCGCTGGAAGTCAACTTAAATCAATATTAATTACTGCAATCACTTTCCATCACTTGTAATCTCTCAGAAATGATAATAAATCAGTTTTAATCACTCGAAATCATCAGAAATAATTTTAAATCATCTAAAATCACCTAAAATCACCTCAGATCATTTTCAATCACTCGAAATCATCAGAATTAATTTTAAATCATCTAAAATCACCTACAATCACCTCAATTCATTTTCAAGTATCTGCAGTTGTTTTAAATCTCTCAGAAATGATCCTAAATCACTTAAAATCATATAAAATCAGTTTGAAATCATCTAAAATCATTATAAATCGCTCGAAGTCATCTGAAATCAATATTAATTACTACAATCACTTGTAATCACTTGTAATCACTTGAAATCATCAGAAATAATTTTAAAACACCTAAAATCACCTACAATCACCTCAAATCATTTTCAAGTATCTGCAGTTGTTTTAAATCTCTCAGAAATGATCCTAAATCACTTAAAATCATATAAAATTAGTTTGAAATCATCTAAAATCATTATAAATCGCTCGAAGTCATCTGAAATCAATATTAATTACTGCAATCACTTGTAATCACTTGTAATCACTCGAAATCATCAGAAATAATTTTAAAACACCTAAAATCACCTAAAATCATCTCAAATCATTTTCAATCACTCGAAATCATCAGAAATAATTTTAAATCATCTAAAATCACCTACAATCACCTTAAATCATTTTCAAGTATCTGCAGTTGTTTTAAATCTCTCAGAAATGATCCTAAATCATTTAAAATCATATAAAATCAGTTTGAAATCATCTAAAATCATTAGAAATCGCTCGAAGTCATCTGAAATCAATATTAATTACTGCAATTACTTGTAATCACTTGTAATCACTCAGAAATGATAATAAATTAGTTTTAATCACTCGAAATCATCAGAAATAATTTTAAATCATCTAAAATCACCTAAAATCATCTCAGATCATTTTCAATCACTCGAAATCATCAGAAATAATTTTAAATCATCTAAAATCACCTACAATCACCTCAAATCATTTTTAAGTATATGAAGTTGTTTTAAATCACTCAGAAATGATCCGAAATCACTTAAAATCATATAAAATCACTCTGCAATCATCTAAAATCACTAGATATCGCTCGAAGTCATATTAAATCACTATTAATTACTCCAATCACTTTCCATCACTTCTAATCTCTCAGAAATGATCAGAAATCACTTTTAATCTCCGGAAATCATTATAAATTATTTTTAATTATTTTAAATCACCTGTAATCACCTCAAATCACTTCCAGTCACACGAAATCATACAAAATCATTTGCAATCAGATCTAATCTCTCTGAAATGACTTAAAATGACCTTACAATCATTGACTCTATTTTAAAAAGTTCTATTTATATTTCTATTCAATAAATAAATTCAGTAAATTAAAAAAAATTTGTTTTTCGAGGGATTCTTAATTTTCGACAATTATTTTTTTAGTATTTTTTCACATTAGGGATTTTTTTGGTTTTTTGGTAAAAAGACTTGGTCCCTGCCTCATAAAGAGGAGACCAAAATCTAGTAATGGATATAATGCAGAACAGTAGTCCCTTTTAAAAATTTCTCACAAGTCCATGTGGCCAGGCGCGAATTCGAGATTTCAATCAAGATGCACAAATTACGTCTTGCCATGGACGATTAATAAGGACCATGTGCTCCTTATTTCTTCGTAGAGTTTGTAACGGCACTCTTTGTTTAGAGCCTAAGTTTTTTTGTTAGCGCATCGCTTCTTGGGATAAAAGAGACCTCCTAAAACTCGTTTGGAACAGACTCTTTATTGAGAAATTCTTTTTTTTTTCTTTTGGCAAAATCCAAGCCAATCAGGATTTTTACTTCTCTGTATCTCTTTCTCTTTCTTTCTCTTCCTCTCTCTCTCTCGTAATTTAGATTCATGAATTTGTAGATATAAAAGAGAATGTAGTAATAACTAAAAAATGACAAACCGATTGAAAGATTTTTCTTTAAGTCGATGAGGCAATGAAATGTAAGTCGTTACTTACAATCAATTACTATTCAAAAATTTATCTTCTGCCAAATTCCATTGTCAGTACGTAAGACTTGTTTGGTTTTTACTGAGGCTACAGAGATTTTAATCAGGTAGATTATCATTATTCGATGTGTATTGAATTTGAATACATTACGTAAGATCGAATGATAGATATTTATGACGCTTGAAAATAAAACTAAGTATGTTTGACTGGAATTTTATGTATTTATAGATTCTCACAGTGATAAATTAGATTCGGTTGGACCACTAGTAATCAGTTCCTAATTTATAGGACGTTTTTATTGGCTGTAGTGCGTAAAAACATTACAAATAAAGTTGGCGCCATTTTTCTGTTGTTCCGAATTCAAATTGTGGTTCCAGAATTGTTGCTATTATTTATTATGACAAGAACGAATGCGCATTTACTTTTTTTTTCAATATTATGCAATTTATTATTTTTTATTTCTCTAATATCTTAAAATCTATATAAACTTGGTGAAAATCTCTTAAAACTTTCAGAAACTTCTCGAGATTCTTTTAAATTCAATTATAACAATCCAAATTCCATGAAATCTTTAAAAATCCGAGAAGAATTTTCAAAATCATAAATCTTCTAAAATCCACGTTAAAATTCATGAAAATCTCTTAAAATTCCCAGAAAAATCCATGAATTTTTCTGGGAATTTTAAGAGATTTTCATGAATTTTAATTAATTAATTAATTAATTTTTATCCTTTTATATTTTTTATATCCCTGAAAAATATTACATAGAAATCTTATCAAATTCCAGGCAATCCTTTAAATTCTCTCGAAGTCACATAAAATTATTAGAAATCTCATAAAATTCCTTAAAATTTCAGGATAATATTTCAAATTCCTTAAAATCCCATAAAACTCTAACAAAGATTTTCAAGTTTCACGAAATATACTAAAATACGATACAATTTTACAAAATCGTTTTAATATCCTAAAAATCTCTTGAATTTCGTAAAAATCACTTAAAAATCATTAAAAATGCACATAAAAACCTTCAAAATCATTAATCTCTTGAAATCCACGTTAAAATTCATGAAAATCTATAAAAATCCCAAGAAACCTCTGGAAATTTCTCAACTCTTAAAATCTCTTAAATTCATTAAAGATTTCATCAAATTCCATGAAATCCTTAAAAATATTTCAAAATCTTTTATAAATTAGAAATATTTTTTGAAAACCCTTAAAATTTGACGAACACCTTCGAAATCTTTGTAAATTCTACACAATCTTTTAAAAATCATAAAAAGCTTTTTAAATTCCTCAATAAAATTCCCTATAAAGTTATAAATTCCTTATTTAAAATTTTTAAAAATTCCTAAATTTTCAATGTATTTCGAGTTTAGACTCGTAACAAAATTAATAATTAAAAAATCAATGAATTTTAACTTGGATTTCAAGAGATTTCTGATTTTAATGGTTTTTGTGGATTTTTAAGGGATTTCAAGAGGTTTTTGCGAGTTTTAAGAAATTTTAACTTATTTAAAAGTATTTCGAAGTTTTTTGTGAAATTTGTAAAGGTTTTTGATTTTTTAAGGGATTTTAAAAGATTTCAGAGAATTTTAAGAGACTTTACGGAATTTTAAATTTTATAATAAAATTTCCAGGAATTTTGAAAGAAGTCAAGAGATTTTAATAATTTTAAGGGATTTTCTTATTATTAAAATATTTTGTAGAATTTTTAAGGATTTCATGGAATTTGATAAGATTTCTAAGGATTTTAGGAGATTTTAGATGTTAAGAAATTCCAAGAGGTTTTTTTATGAATTTTTAGAGAAGTTTGAGACTTTTAACTTAGATTTCAAGAAATTTCTGATTTTAATGGATTTTGTGGATTTTTAAGGGATTTCAAGAGGTTTTTGGGAGTTTTAAGAAATCTTAACGAATTTTAAGCAATTTTAAAGTATTTCATCAAATTTTATGAGATTTGAAAAGGTTTCTGAGTATTTTAAGAGAATTTAAGGGATTTTATATCTTATGAAGTTGCGAGGAATTTTAAGAGATTTCAAAGGGTTTCAAAGAATTTTATGACTTTAATGAAATTTAAATGTTATAATATATTGATTAATATATTTAATAATTGATTTTCAGGAATTTTAAAAGAAGTGCAGAGATTTGGTATCGTACAATTTAAAAAATTTCAAGCAGTATCTAAAAATTTTAAGAAATTTTCATATAATTTGATAAGTTTTCCAAAAATTTAAGGGATTTTAAGAGTTTTTTCCAAGTTTTAAGAAATCTTAACGAATTTTAAGGTTTTTCGAACGTTTCACTGAATTTTTTTTGCCTATATATTAAAAATAGATGCATCGCGTCATGTTTCAACATTTTTTTCCCAATCTTCCATTTCCAGTTCAGCTATAAATATTGTAGTTCGCCGGGGAGGATATGGATTACACATGAGTGGACATACACACTTAATCTAGATTACGGCCCCAGAGTATCGCATTAGTTTATTCGCGCCCGGCCGACAACAACCCCACACGCGATTACTGCCCTTATTAGTCTCAGTCTGCCAACCAGCCTCGCAACGAGAGCCAGATGAAGTTTTCCCCACGAGAAAAGCAATTAGCTAACTTCAGCAAAAGAAATGAGTGGCACTTTCCGAGTCCTGTTTTTCTGAAAGCTTCTTAATTATTTCTCAAACTCGCAACCTTGTTGGCGACGAAGTTATCACGAGAATTCAACTATTTTCATATAAAACTGAACGTATAATATAGACATGTAATATGTAGACCTCAAAAGAATTCCCTGGAACGTAATTTTGATATTTATCAGTGTATAAAATAGGATAGCACTTGCTGTCTTTTTTTTTTCCCAGCAGGGTTCTCTCTCTCGATAGAATCTCCCATCTTTGTAGCATAGTGGAGAGCTGGAAGGAACTACATTTATTTCAGCGGATGACTAAACGCTTTTTTATCTAACAAAGGCTCGCAATTAAAAGGATAAATCGAATTGCGAATAGGACTGCAAAATGGTTGTGGGCTAGAAAAAAGATACTAATTGGACAGGGTCGTTAACTCTGCCACCTTTGAAAGCCTGACTCTCGCCAGGAAGATATTCCTTGCGTGCAAGTCTGCGATCTTAGTTACTCATAAATGTTAATTGGATTACCCAACTTCTTAATTCAAGTGATTACACATGTTTTTACCTTATTTTTAAATTAGCAATCCTTAAAATAAACAGGCGAATAGTCCAAGCAAAAATCTCTTAGATGTAATTGACTATTTTGCATACTTGGTACTTTGGTAGTTAGCAACTGCTATAGTGGTAGTTCGGAAATTGTTATACACTGCTCTACCGATTGCAGTCCACTAAGTTGTCGTCTTCCTAGAACTTGGATTCGCTCCCAAACTTAGATAAGGGGAGGTGAGGAGTGAAAGGAAGGCGCCACCAGTTCGGCAGTACCGTAGCTGCAAAGTGTGCAGCACCCTAAGTCAGTTTTCACTGTGGTTCCCTCGGTTCACCCATTCGCGGAAAGCTACCAATCAGACGCAACCCTTTAAAAGCAATCAATCAACCAATTGCGCCATGCGCAATTATTGTGGAGCCCCCAAAGGGACACTGGTACATACGGCCCTGACTTCTTTACCTGCTAAACTCACTCACAAAGTGTCCATGAGCCTGGTTACATCGAGGACGTAATTAGAGTAAATCGTGAAAGAGTAGCGTGAAGTTAGGTATTGAAAGAAGCGTAAAGCAGGGCTGCCAACATTTTTTGAATTAATTCTGACTCGTCGGTAATGTTTGCCACAAGGCAACGCAACCCTACTTTACCGACGATTCAGAATTAATTTTAGAAAAGTTGGTAGTCCTGCTTTTACGCTTCTGTCGATACCTAACTTCACGTTACTCTTTTACGATTTACTCTAGTTACGTCCTGGGTGTAACCAGGCTCATAGTGATTCGGAATTAATGTTGCAGTTATTAATTCTTATTTATATAGTAGTTCGGAACTGCTACCAGTTCCACTGGAGCTCCACACCACTGGAGCTCCAGTGGTTCGGAACAGCTCCAGTGGTTCGGAACTGCTACAGCGGTTCGGAACACTGTGAGCAGCTCAGAACAGCTACAGCGGCATGGAACTCATGTCGTTCCGATTATAAATTCAGCGAGCAGCCGCAGCCGGCCGCAACGTACTGAATTTACGCAATCACGTATCTCGCCAGGTTGACATGCTTGCACGATTAGGTGCACTGACACAGGTGCCAGAAAATCACTTCCCAGACACAGTGCGCCTCTTTTTCACTCTGCATTCCATCCTCTTCCACCGACTGACTCGGTCGGCAGATCGGTGCAAACACTCGCGGTAAATCAGTGACTCGGGTCGTTCAAGTCCAAGGTATGGAGCTGATCTTTCTGGCAAATTGCCCGACTCTGCCAGGACGCCTACTCTTTTGAAGCCGCACACTCGTATAATGTCGCTCGATTCACAATCGAACTTGGCTCTTCTTCGATCAAGTCCTATTCATGGAAGCACTTAAACCTCTTTTCCCTTCCTACTCTTTTAAGTAAAAAAGTTTTATCCGCTTCAAGTAAATTGCATTTAACTTGGAGAAGATAATAGCTTTTCTAAAAAACAGGCATCAGCAGAATTGTCATTTTTCTTAATTCCGGATTTCTATCTATTTATTTGAGTAAACTTAGGAATCAGCATCAATCTGTCCAAGGTCAGAAGCTTAGACTTTTTCTAACTCTTTTTTTTTGCAAGCATCATTCTCAAGTCATTAGTCGATTCTTGGAACAACGACTAAAGATTCACATCCTCGTCTTGGATGTCCTCGCGTTGGCGACTCCGTTTTATCTTCTGCGATATCTCGAAGGTGTTCACGCGTCCTTTTAAGTGAAAGAAAGGACTGCGTTAACGGTATCGGCATCTAAATTTCAAAGAGCCAATAGGAATTTAGGAATCCTGTAGGTTCCTGGCCCAATGGGAAAGTATTCATCAAAATAAATGGTAAATGTTGAGTCCTGGAATCTTACTCATGGATTTTGCATTCCTTGTATTGCATCCGGGGAAAATTTTGAGGTCACAAGCAATAGTAGAATTTGAGTTCTACCCCACGGGATATCATGGGAACCTTCTGCGGAAGAGGGGACGGGATCCTACTGGGAACATACAAGACGCGGTTCATTTTACTGGAATGATTTGTCGACTGCATCAAGGACACCGTTATCAACCGTAGAACGAGATGAGCAGAAAACGGGTTCGCGAGATCACTGGATGTACCGGTAGTCGATAAAGAACTATAATCGAGTCATTTTACAAGCACCCTATCGACGACCGATCGCGATTCAACATTTCCGGCCAATGCTTATGCAATTCTCTCTCGTTAGAACTGCACTCTCTGCTCCATGCTCTAATTCGCTTCTAGTGCAAGTTCAACGAGCACTTCTCCAGTTCTCCTTAACCGTCTCTGGACTCTGGTTCTGATATCAAAAGTCTCTTAACTTTAAAGCTTAAGAAAGTACTGTCTGCATAATATGCTGCAGACGCTATCTGAAAGTGTAATCTGAAGACGTTGTTTCGTAATTTAATTAATGACACTTTCAACATTCACAATCCACATCCTTCTTGCCTTTTTCCAATTGAAAATGTAATTAAGAGTTTTTTTTAGAAAAATCTAAAAGCGTCATGAAATATTTTCTTTGGGATAGTTTTTCGATTTCTTTACGATTTGGTTTATATCAAAAAAAACTTTCTTTTACGCCTTTCTGTTGAGAGATTTTATCCTTCTTTGAAGCAATTATCACTTTACTTTATGACAAACTCTATTATGATAGAGATTTCGAAGAGTGAGATGTCATATTTCTTAATCCATGACGACCAGCTGTTTAACCATTGCGCATGCTCAGGGAACTGATTGGCTGCAATTGGCGCTTAATTCAAAACGTCTGAAAAAAACAAATTTAATTTGATTGAACAATAATTATCCAACTAAATTAATACCACTTAAGGAAAAAAATGCGAGAAAAAAGATTAGGAAGAGAATTTAGAGGTAGTCTTCCATTTTTTTTCTTATAATTATTATTTGAAATAGGAATGTTTACTTTTTGACCATTAGGAATAATTTTGACTTTTAATTTGAAGAGCGAGTGACGCAGAGAACGATTATATGGAGCGTGAATCGAAAAATAGCGTAATAGAGTAACCTTGATTCAGTGACCTCGAGAAAGAGGTCTAGCTCTGACGCAGTTAGAATTGGTATTCCTCTAGTAGTTTGGCGAGACCCGGTTCCAGGTGACAGTATGTAGCAAAATTCACGGGATTCCATGGTCGAATAGAATAGAAACACGAAAGTCGTACGTCCCTTGCATTCGTGATCGTTTCTCGGGATACCGACGAAAATTCCTCGGAGACGAGGTCCTCGGTGTCGCCGAGATACTCCTTTTCGCGTATTTCTCTACGACTCCGATCGTGGGTTCCTTCGGTCAGGATCGGTATTAACCGTTATGCTGCATCCGGTCGGCACCTATGGGTCAAGCTAAGATTAATCAGGCTTTGTCTTGAGCACCGTGAACGGCTCCTTGGTCCCGAGATAACATCGACCATAAGGTACATCGATGGGAAAAGTCGCTGCCGACTCTCGCTGGTCTCCTATTTTATCGCTACGTTTCGAGATTCCAAGACTCGTTGCCCTACAACTACTTTTTGCAAATCGTCTTTTCAGTTCTCTATCTCCAGTTATATTTACATAATTAGACTAAAGTAGTAGTAGTATCTAAGTAGTAGTATCTACTTTAATCAAATTAATATTTACAACGAGGATCACGAAATCAGAATTCGTTCAGTGCGATTACACATTTTATATAACAACCCATCAGAAATGCAAACTGCAACAATGACCCTACAATTTCATTGGATCTGGACGTTGAACGAATGCTGAAGTGTACATCTTTTTCGGCTCCCACAAATTCTGCTAACGTGACTTTGTACTGGACTTCCTTTTCGAAACGCTGCATGGAAACGACCGTTTCGTTTTCGCCTTCAACTTTTGAAGGGAACTGACCTCATGAACCTTTCCATTTTAGTAAAAATGAATTCAAACGAGAGATTAACTCGACAGATTGTCTGCACGTACATTGAAGATATTTCCAAGTCACATATCTGGGTAATGTTCCCAACGTGTTCCAGCAAATCGGAAGCTGGTGACTAATTTGCGGAGAGGTAATAGATTCTTGATTAAAGTCAGTTGTGCTCCTTACATTTTGAATTCACTATTCAAATGTAAGGCTCGCTGCCTTTCTAACTTTGCGTGTCAAGTATCTCAAGAACTTGAAATTCATATTGCCGTTGAGGTAATCAATATCTCGGATTTTTCCAAAACAGGTACCGTTCTCGTGCAAATTACCTTCTTGTCGATGAGGTCGGACTCGAGACTTCCTTGTTCCGATTTCTTGCTCCGGGTAAACGTATGGGTGCAAAATATTGTTAGGATTATCTCTGCTTGCACACTTATGGCGCTTACGGTTCTTATGAACAAGGTGCAATATCTCGTAAAACGCGTGGGTGTACATTACTCAGCTTCGAGAGATTAACAAACGATATTATATGCTTTTCCAATCCAATTCAATGGAAAAGTGATACTGACTGCATTCTGCAAAAATCTTCAGGGGTGAAAGTGTTGGTTCCTTTAGAGGAAGTCACAATCGCCTCATGCATATTCGCCATTCACGAAATTACTTCCTCAAGGTGCATGACTCCATTTGCAAACATTGTTACCCAGGTGGACGCTGTTGGCTCAGTGTAAAGGTAACTAAACTTAAATCACGGAAGAGTCGGTACTCATTCGCTAACAAACTCTGTTTGATTTAGAGCCGTGGCGGCCATGGTGGTCAGGGTCCTGTTGGTCGGCCGGCTTCAAGAAGTTTGCGCTTGTTGTAGCGGATTTCTTCAACAGAGGCCCCAACAAAAAAGGTATACCTTAAATTGTATGCAAAACAGTCAGACACTAAAAAAGAGAAGATTAGGATGATCAACAGTTGGACAAACTTGACTCATGCGTAGATAAATAAACTCCACCGCATTATTTACTCTCGTTGCATTGGGTATTTAATCTAATTACAAAGAAATGAAGCGAGTTAGTTCGATTTAAAATAAATTATTACCAGCAGGAAGCTCTAATAAATGAGGCAGGGATAAATGAATGGAACTGGGATTTTTACCAATTCTAGTGGTTCACAGATCCCTGTATACGGAAGATCGAGCAGGAAGAGGTGTTGGGATGATAGATGAATTTCTTGGTTTGAAATGGAACAGCATTTATTCACTTTGCTTGCTTGGTATTCGATAGAGCGTCACGTCGTCGGATTCTTGTAAATAAGGAGCGGTACAAGTTGGACGAGCAAACGAGAAGTATCGCCAGCTGCGATCTAAATTTACGAGGTTGATCTTGCACCATTAACGACATAATCGCTTTTACTATAAACGTCCTCAGATTCTAATAGTAAATATTAAGCGTGACTCTGCGATCTTGCACCCTTCCTATCAGATGCGATAAGATAAAGGCAAGTCGCAGTAAAAATTGTTTACGATTTGGTTTATATCAAAAAAACTTTCGTTTCTAGCTACTTGGTGAATTCCAGACGAGGCTGAATGTCCCAAATTAGATCCTCTGGTGGTATCGAGGTAACGTAACGAGGGAAGCAGCGAGCCTTTGTGACCTAGAGGCAAAGGAAAGAATTATGAGGGCAGGATCCGCAAGATTATTACAAGCACTAATGACAGGCCCTTGATTGAGAGACACCCAACTGTACACGGGCGAGTGGGTCGTAAAGCCTCGAAGAGTCCAACGGGAAACGCATTCTCTAATCCGCGATACCCGCCGCAAAAGGTTGATTGAGTTCAAGGAAGAGAGTCGATCGGGTGAGGTTCCTGCTGCGATAACGAAATAACTCAATGGCGAGTGTAGTAGACTCGTTAACCCTATGCTCGATGAGTGCTAACGGTAGAAGGTTTCCGATATCATTTTTGCATTGACACAACCCACATTGATAACATGAACTTGATAAAGAACGACCAACTGGAAGCGCAAGTTCCGTTGACTATAGTTAGGTCACTTTCAGTACTTGAAAGATGTAGAAGGAACGAGAATTGATTCCGATTCCGGATGAATCGGCCAAGTATCAATTTATTTTAGAATCTAGAATTATAGGATATACAAGAACATCAAAGCTGAGTCGCACAACTTGCTGAGGTCAGAACGGTCATAGAAGAGTGGAGTTTATTCTCTCAGGCAACGACGTCCTTGCCCGAGGCGATTCTGGTATTTATAGGAGATGATACCCTAGACCTTTTTCTTCTTCCACCTTCTTCTTCCATCACTACTCATCTTTTTATCGTGCACCTTTTTTCATTCTTCTTTTTTACGACCATCGCGTGAATCATCGTCACACGGTTGACGACTCTCATGTTATTTATGGGAGTAAAACGAGTCTTTTCTCATCTAATCGATTCCGCACACGAAAGAACGCTTTCGTAAGAACGCCACTAAAAGATTTTTCACAAACCTGTTTTACAAGTCTCTCATTATCTTAACTTAATTATTTTACCTACGATAACATTCCTCCATTTATTGCTTAAACATCTGTATAAATAGACTCGGGATAAAACAAAAACTTTTTCTGAAAAGAATCTTTCCTTATTGTAATGGGTCTTGGAACGTGATTGGTGATGTCATTTTATTTGCCTTAGGTCTAAACTAGAGATCCTCCAGAGTTAAGACAACTTTCCCCCTCCTGAACTTGTATATAACCGGAATCGGAAGTTACCGCCTAAAATTTGTTTTGTACTATAAACATATTTAAAATTTCCCGCGTCACTCGCGATTATCGATTCCGGTTAAATAGCCCCACTCCTTTAAATCTCTAAAACTATTGAATTAGGTAAGTTTGGTAAATATTCGAATTCCTTGTTTCAGATAGCAAACGGAGTTTTTTGGACCAGGACCAAATCGCAACCACATCGTAAATCTTGTATTCAGTAAGTAACAGTAAAGAAAGTTTTTTGACATAGACCAAATCGTAAACAAATCGCAACAAAGTAACCCGAAGAAAGAAGACCCCATTAACTTCCGGGGATGATTCCAACGACACAAAGAACCGCCACAAAACGTGAAAATTTTTCTAAAAACTTCCATTAATTAGTTTCTTCAAGCAAGCTGTTAATTGAAAATTTCTCTCGAATGGATGCGGGTTAAAAGACCATGACGATAAGAGTTGCGAGGAGGGATGACAAAAAGGATGTAAACATGCAATAGAACAGGTTGTCCGTCAATAGTGTAACTGGAGAGAACCATAGATTGAAGATGAAGTTTACGAGCTGAATCCTGAACTGTTAACGCGATGTAATCGTTTTGCGTCGATGTCTCCGGTACTAAGCCACAACCGGAACGTATCCATCAGCCCATCTCTTGACAACCTTGCCCCATCAGTGTGCCTACTATGGGCTACCACTTTTTTCCAACACCTTCGTCGCCACCTTCTTTGTCCTTTTTCAACCCCCTTTTTCTCCTTTTCTCTTTTCGATGGAATCTCATCAAAGTGTCGATCGAATAATTCAATCTCTCGATGAATCTCACTTTCTGAATTCAAATTATTAATATGTAAAGCGACTGTCGGCGTCTATTGAGATTTCCATCTTCTCTCTGAAGATATAATAAATTCTAACATTTCTTCCGGTCATTAGACAAATGCGTGCTCGACAGTTCGTAAAAATACAGCCGTCAAGTACGCAAGATTTCCTTATACTCTACTCCATCTCGTAACGAGTCTGCAGGCCTTGACATTGCTCACAGTAGACAATGTACTTACTGTCTTTCATTTTGTTAAAGAGGAAACAAAGCGAGAGGTAAGACATCCGGTCGCGTCGGGTGTCGTTCAACTTGCTGGTTGGTTATATATACAACGAAATGCACGATCGTCTCTAGACTCGGTTTCGCACGCTCGCAATAAATCGACTTGAAATCCCTAATGAAATCACCGATCTTATCGGTCTTTATTAACCCTTCTCTCATGCCACTTACATTGAAAAATTTCCTTCCTTCGTGTTTTATGAAACCTATCCTATGTCTGATAGGGCAGGATAGGATATTTTAGTCTAACCGGGGTTTTCGAAAAAATACATATATTTTTTTAATTTTAGAAGGGCTCCTGTCTCGCAAGAAAAATAGAAAAAGAGACTCAAAAGCCCGATCAAGTCGAAGAAGAAGAGGAAGACCGACGATATTCACAGAAGGATCGTAATGTGAAACAGACGCAACAGTCCTTTTTCGGCAAAATAACTACGCCCCGACGATTCACGCTACTTTAACGACTCATCCGTAGCTCCCTTGGCACAGACGTCGGCTTCTTCAAGGTTCTTAGATCCTGGAAGGCCCCCTTCGTCTCAGGGAATCGCATTTCTGAAAACTCTTTTCACGTAAACCTGCTCTCCCTGTATCATTTCATTGGTCATTCGCCATCATCTCTCCTCGTTTCTTCAAAATATTTCCTGTCACCGACACAAAATTTACAACTTCACAAGTCTCGGGAATGAAATCGTAATTTAATCGCTCGTAAAAATTAGAATAGATAATATATTCCAAATCTCGAGAATCGTGGTCCATAAAGAAAATCTCTAGTTTAAGTCCACCTCAAGAAATCCGAAAGAATAGATTATTATTTTTAGCAGAACTTTAAGAGATGAGTTAGTGATACTGAATATAGTGACGTGAGAAAAGATCCGTTGGTGAATTTTTTGCAAGTCACGAATCCTGGCGAAGTATCACCCTTTAAAAAGAATTCGCTGACGGGATTTCTTTTGATTGGGTTCACTTTTGTTGGTCCAGTTGGTTCAGCCACAAGTTGTGTCATCTAAATCCGAAGGAAGCTCGATTTTGATGTTCGACCTTGGCGTTGCATCATCCTGTGAAAACGAAATCATAAGGTTAAGGTAATTACTTGACCAGTCAATTTCAATCGCCTCTAATTGTTCCGTCTTTTCAGCTCCACTCGACCATGAAGAGGCAAATATTAAATAGCGGAGAAAAAGTATATATATTGTTTTTGAGTCATTTATCATTTTCATCGTCTTTGGAGCTTTATCTGCTACGGTTCTTTATATTCTGATCGACTTAGTAGAGCGGAACAAAGAGAACTTGTAGCATCTCTCGAACCCCCCCTCGAGTGGTTCTCTTGCATACCTCTCTATGCAAGTACACGTGAATTACTGCAAGTAGTACACTGCTTCGGACTGTTCAAGGTCAGACAGCCACTCTGACAACGTCGTTGAAATCGTTGACGCCACATTAGTCAACTTCAAACGAGACAAGTAGATTTTTCTCGTTAAGTCTAACCGGACTTTCCGCCTCCAAGTACTCAAGTCTTGAGATTGTCTTTTGTATAATCCTATTGTGTAATGAAAATTGATATTCCTACTACTTAATTACAGTACCAGCAGATCCTTGCAAATAAACCATTTTCTTCAATTCAAGATAGATCCACTTCAATCTTTGTCCTGTGAATCTCAGTTCTCTGATTCCGGAAGAGAAGGAATTTAATTTATATTGGACACGTCAATTAACACCCAGGCACCTGAAATAGAATCTTGTCAATGATTTATTGAGTTCCAGCGCCTTCAATAAAGAGTCTTCCTTTCATCAATCTAGACGGCCATCCTCTAATATCTCTTCGTTTACTGAGAATTGACAATCGTAAATTGATATAACAGTTATGTATAAAGAATGACTAAGAATCGGTCGTTTTGCCAGGGTGATACCAGAAAGTGGTCGATGACCCCAATCCCTGTCTTCGTCTTGTGGAAAGAGCAGCAGCTCTTCACACTTGGAAATTCCATTGAGAAAAGAAAATGAAAGACTGCGCCGACAAAGGGAATATAGAAGGGTTCTTCTCTGCGACGGGCGTTAAGTGCATCCGCCGTTCAGTGCAGTTTGGACCCAGCAAAGACAAATAACTTATTAAACGATATTTGAAAATCGTTTTATTTCAGGAATCTCGGATTCTCCTTTCACTGAAGAAATTCTAGGACTTTCTTCAAGACAAAGTTGATCAAGCAAATATATCCACTCTATTTTCCTTTTACGATATTCAATGATGAAATATATACTTTTCTCAGATCTTCTTCTCTACCCAGGTGAAAAAAGTCACGTGCGCCATATTTTGTGGCCGATGAAAATAATATGAAATAATAGGCGTTCGTTACACTTTGTGGCGTTATGCGGCGCCACTGTTCCCAAAGTTGGAAATCCGTCATTGGCCGTAATTTGGCGCACGATTCAAATCGGCCAATGGGAGATTGAGTAAGTATCTATAAAGGGAAGTTTATAGACATAAGTTTTTTGATATAAACCAAATCGTAATTCAATTGTTGTCGTCCAAAAACTTGAGCTTTGGTGCAACTAGATACCTACCATCTAAATATGACAGTATAGTAAATACCTAGAAAGGAGCCGCCAAAACAAAAGCGATTATCCTTTTTTTTTTTAGAACGGGTCGACGCCACGTGCTCTTGGGTTGATGAGTGTGGTCGTGGTTAGTTCACGAAACGGTCGGTAATCAGTGTCGTATTACCTCCTTTGACGGGTGGGCAAAGTATCGTAACTTCCCTAACGGCGCGACACGAGGTCTACTCTTAAAGTAGTGAACAGCCACCCACCACGCAGACCGTGACCGACTGTTTCTGCCATTGAATTCTGATATTTGAATAATTTTGCGGGAGCACTGAACTGATGAAGTTAAAAATAAGGTATCAATAATAAGGTATCCCCTTACTTTGAAAATTAGTCCCTATCGTCGCATCCCCTTTCCACCCCTTTTATAAATCCTTCCGCCGACGGAACTACTGTTTCCCAAGGGGACTTAAAAACATATAATAAATGATGATAGATTACGAAATTTATAGCGAGTTTGAAATCAGAAATACAAGAAATTATGGCGTAATATCATCGGATCGTGCAGAAGAGTACATCGGTAAAGCGAACATTAATTGGACGTAAATGCGTGCAAATCGATGGCGCCGTGCCATCATTAGACGTTATACGATCTCGGAACGCGTTCTTGGAACATCGGATAAAAGATGCACGTATTTCCTCCCATGCACGCGAATCCTTCATTATTCTTTCGACTTGTATCATTACAGCTGACCTTAGAATTGAACCAGTCTCAGTTTATCGTTCGTTTAATAACCAGTTCAATACTTTGCATTAATTGAATAAATGAAACATCTGCAACGCAAAAAAGAAAACCGGATGCGGACGTTGAAAGAATAAACGTATTTTCCTGAATCATCACTCACATCGTTACACGTGCGATAAAATGATTTTAATCCGTAATTCCTTGTTTCTTTTTACAATCATGTGTAGATACGTTCCTTGTTCTTGGAATGTAATCCCTATAAATAAATGAAACGTAATGAAGAAATATTTCCGGGTTTGAACGATCTGTCTCATATTTCATGATTTGCTAGATAAGAAGCAGAGACGAGTTTTTTTTCCAAGAGGTGTTTTTTGAAAATGTCATTAAAGACGTTAGTTTAATTAACAGTGAGAGAAACTCGTAGGAGGAATTAGCTTCTCATAGAAGTTGATGGATCTTCGGAGAAGACAAGTTGGGGGGTGGAAATAGAGAATAGAGACTATTGTAGAGGCGGTGGAGCAGAGAATTTAACAGGGCAGAAAGGGAATGCTGACTGCGATAACATAAGCTTGCTTTAGAATCTGTTTGAGCTATATTTAGATGAGAGGGAGTGCAAATGTCTCGTGTAAAAGATGGTTGTTGGTTAGCGAACCATGACAAGATCACCATCTCTTCCTTTTTCCTAACTTTTATTCTCTCACACGTCTTATTTTCCCTATTGCTCTATAACATCCTTCCTCGACGAAGCTTTCAGTTTAGATTATTCATGCAATAAATTATTTCATTCCCACCCTTTTTAATTTTATACTGTCGAGCTATTCTCTTCTTTTAAAATAAAATAGACTCTACACCAGATACACAATTACATTGAGTAATCTATTTAAAGTATTTTGTGTCCAGCTCGGTGTAAAATAAGAACTAGATTACTTAGAAGTGCAAGAAAAAGATTAATCTGAAGTGGAAAAAAGGAGGAGAGACGAAGAAACATAGGAAGAAGTACTAGACGACTTAGGTCACTATCTCACGACTAGCAATGATTCGACCAAGTCTCACCGTTAACGGCTTCTACTGGTTTATCGAGTCCGGTTTAAACGTCCGAATCGAATTTTTCCGACTCAAATAATAATTATCAAACGTGCCAACCTAACCAGTCTCGATAAGATCTTTCCCGGGCTAAATATATACCGACCCAAGCTAAATCCGTATCAACTAAACGAATTAATCCAGTTATAAGTGTAATGTTCATACCTACAAGAAATTGAAAATGCTCTTCTTGCACTTTTTTAAAAAAAGCAGTATTTGTTTTTAGCCCGGCGATAATTATAATTGATAAATTATTCTTCCATCTATTCCCTCCTCCGAAGCCCTATGTCCACCGACCTCCCATTGCTCTAGCCTCTCTCCGCCCCTACATTCCCATTCCCCTCTTCCCATCTTGTATTTTAATTACCTACTTAAACTCTACATCCACCTCGCCCCCTCAATCTCTGTATCCCTCTCCCATCCCTTATTATTTCCATCCTCTCATCACCCTAGCTCCTACTTACTACTCTTCCCATCACTTACTTTCTCTATCCCCTTATATAGTCTAGCACCTCCTAACGCTATCTCTTCCCATCCCTAATTTTGTTCACCTACTCACATTCCCAACCTTTGTCCGCCTCATCCAATTCACCTTCACGTATCACATTTATTCACGCTTTTATCAATCGCCCCTTTGTTCCTGTATCCCTCTTCCCATTCTTTATTTTCTTCACCCAGTCTATACTATGGCCCCTCACCATCTCTACATCCCATTCCTCTTCACATCCCACATTTCCTTCACCATCCCCCTTCCTTTCCCCCTCTCATCGTGATAATCCATTTTTGATTCTAACATACCCGCATCATTTTTCCCTCCCATATTTTCACATCTCACTACAGCCCCTCCCCGCACCTACATCCTTATTCCCCTCTTATCATCTTGTATTTTAGTCACCAACTTAAACTCTACATACTCCTTGTCCCTCAATCACTGTATCCCTCTCCCAATCTCTTATTTTCTTCATCCTCTCATCACCTTAGCCCCTACTCACTACTTTTCCCATCATTTACTTTCTCCATCCCCTTATTAGTCTAGCCCCTCCCGAACATGATAACCATATCTCTTCCCATCACTAATTTTGTCACCTGCTTACATTCCTAGCTTCTGTCCGCTTCATCCAATTTCCCTTCACATGCCACATTTGTTCACGCTCTTATCGATCGCCTCTTTATTCCTGTATCCCTCTTCCCATTCCTTATTTTCCTCACCTACTCACTACTATGGCCCCTCACCATTTCTACATCCCATTCCTCTTTATATCCCACATTTTCTCACCCTTTCATCGCGATAATCCATCTATGATCCTAACATACCCATTTCCCTTCTCCCATCCCATATTTTCACCTTTCAGTACATTTAGTTGCGATGGAGAGCTGGAATCGTGGATAGTGGAGGAAATAGGGAATGTAAAGAACAATATAGTTAGAAAGAGGGCCATAGGAATGTAGGGGTGGGGAAGGGCTAGGGTGGCGAAAGGAGAACGTAAAATCTGATGAGAAGAGGACAAAGGGACGTTGAGACGGGAAAGGATCTGGGTGGTTAATCGGGAGGGAAATATGTGATTGGAAGTGTTGCATACAGATGTAAGAATGGAGGGGCCGGGATTGTAAGAGGATATAGGAAATATGGGATGGGAAGAGCAGCATAGGGAAGTAGGGTCGGAGAGGACCCAAAATTTGAGAGCTTGAATAAAGTATTGGATGGGAAGAGGGGCATAATTATGTAGCGGAGGAAAGGGATTATAGTGATGAGATAGAGGAGGAAATATTAGGCGTTAAGATTAATATAAGGATGTGTAGGAACATAAGGGCGGGGAGGGGCTAGGGTGTCGAAGGAGAACGGAAAATCTGATGGGAAGAGGACAAAGGGACGTTGGGACGGGAAAGGGGTCCGGGTGGTGAATGGTTAGGGAAATATGATTGTAAGTGATGCAAGAGATGCATAGGGACGTAGTTGCGGAGAGGACCAAAAGTTTGAGAGCGTGAATAAAGTATCGGATGGGAAGAAGGACATAATTATGTAGCGGTGGGAAGGGGTTGGGGTAGTAAGAGGGAGGAGGAAATTTGGGTTGGGAAGAGGAGTGTAGGAATTGAGGGACAGCACGAGGACTAAGTTTTATCTGAACGGGTTAATTCAACAGATTTAAAAATGCCTTTCTCCTGTCTTTAAGAAAACCAGAATTTAATTTGAACTTGGAAAATAACTACAATTGCTAAATTATTCCTCTTCCCAGGTTGAAGCGAATTAAAACCCAGGTTCCACATAAATTTGGCGAATCTGGAAGAAAAGAGTATACATATACATGTCGGAGTCAGCGCGAGAGAGAACTAAAGGAGATGAAGAAGTGGAGCAAGGGAAGGAAAAAGAAAAAGATGAAGAAAGAAACTTGAGGATTCTTAATTATGATAATTTATTGCGAGTAACAGGATGATAAGAAGGGGAAGGAAGTAGTGCGGCTTAAGAGAATAGCTGGTCCTCGAAGACGCGCAAAGTTCAGTTCATTAACCAGACGGCGCAAGAGGGACGCAGTTTAGATCGTACGGATAATCAACTCGGGTGGTTACACGACAGGTAAACAGAGTTAAGTTCACACGTGTGACAATGAACCTGGAAGCGAGTTTACTAGAATTACTGGGCAAACACGCAGCCTCTAGGCTTCCAGAGTTCTAGACGAAGACGTAGACGCCCGCGAAAAACGTGATCTCGTAATTATTCAAAGCTCGTAGACCAAGTGTCTCCTTCTTGCTTCTATATCTGTCCTTCTTTTTTATTTTTTCCTTTTTTCCATTGCTTCTCTATTCTTGGGTTCTATCGCCCTCTCGAGTCACGAGCAATCGCAGAACTGTCCGACGGCCCATCTCTTCTGGGCCACCTACGACGCGACCTTATCTCACATCAGAGCAAAAGCTCTGCCTTTAATTAGCTCGAGGGTACTCGAGTTCTATAAGTCAAATTATGTTTTTTGTGATTGAACTTGACTAAAAAAATCGTCAATCATCATTCGTAAAAAATTACACCTGTTATAATTATTTGCAATGAAGGATCGAAATAAACTGTAAAACTGATAGAATGTTTAAAAAATACTTCTTAACTGCATCGATATTAGTCGATTACATTATATTAATACATCTATTAAGCGATATTGAAATTTCAATATCTCATGTCAGTTTTCATCATCACGTTCAAGTAATCACGCGTAATTGATATTGGCCACCATTTTCAATTGCTCTAAATTGCAGCGTTTACATGTTCGTAGTGGTGATGAAATCGCTTGGATGGCTAATAAGAGAACATCGAATGAGAATCCGGTATGCAGCGTATGCATCGGAAAGGTTCACTTCCGAACGATTCTCTCCTCGACTTCCCTTTTTTCTCGAATGACAAGCATTCCAGTTCCCGAGAGCAATTAGTCTGGAATTCTCGGATTGCTCGAGAGAATTCAGGGTCACTTTGCACTTCCCTGATTTAAGAACTTTGGTGGTCTTCTAATTTGTTTCAAACGCAGAAAAAGAAACTAGATATTGGGATCAATTTTTCTCTGTCCTGAATTCCCCTTTCCCTATTGCATACACGACCATGTAAAAAAACCTATTGCAACGGGAAAAAATAGGAATAAAAGTAGAGACTTGAATCTGTAAGGACATGAATACCTGAGGCGAGTTAAAATGTAAATCGTAGGATTGATTGTTCATGTTTGTTTACAGGTTGATTTAAAAGTAAGGATGCAGATAAGAAAACGTCTCTGTGCCTATAAATCTTAGACACCTTTTTGAAACCGATTATCAACGATGAAAGACTCTGAACGCGTTGATTGAAAATTATTCAACTTCTCTCTGTCGGGAAACGAGTGCTTGTACATCACACTGCCAGCACATAAAGTATAAACCACTCTTTACGACCTGACAAGACCTCACTACGCATCAATAATCTGGTTACCACCGGTGCCGGCAATTACGGTCGACGATCGTCCAGAATCAATTACGTACTCATGCCCATTTTTACCAGAAATTCGATCGATGCTGGTATGCAAGAACAAGACCATAATAACCAATTAATCGCACGACAATCATTTCGCCTAGATTGTACGCACACGATTTCTCATATTCTCGTGAGATGTCAACAACCACTGGACAGATTTCTAAAGAAAGGAAATACATTTTTAAGGTTTTAATTCTAATTTTAATAGTGATGATGATTACTATTAAAGCTTATCTAAAAATAGAAATCCCTTGACATAATTCTATGGAAGTGACGAGGTCTGCAAAGATTGGTAGAGACAATGGCGTTGACTCTTCTGTTTGAGTCAAACAAGCACTGCTCCATGGCCTACTTACTTTTTCAAATATTACCAGACATTTATTTTAAAACCGTGCAGAATACATAGTTCAGTACAAATTTGAAAATATGAAAATTTTCCGTTCCTAATACACATCCCCTTGTCTCTCCTCCCAGAATCTAGAACATCCACTCTAGAACCTCTACTTCTCCCTTCTCGCCCTCTGCCCCTCCCAAACCTATTCTATCATGCTAGCCCTTCCCCGAAACTATCTCCACCTGCCCCCACTTCTCAACCCCTATTGCCCCTTTGTCCCTCTCATCCCATTCTATCATTCTAGCCCCGCCCCGCATCTATCTCTACAAATCTTCACTTATCATCCCCTATTGCAAACCCTCTCGCCCCTTTGCTCTTCCCCATCCCATTCTATCATTCTAGCCCGTCCCCAGTAACTATCTCCACATGCCCCCACTTCACATACCCTTTAACCTTTACCCCTTCAACCCTTTACATTCCCTTTACCAAAATTCTTACCACTTTAGCTCCTTCCCGAATATATATTCCCCTCAACTCCACTTGTTATTCCCATCATTATCCACATTCTCACAACCCTAATCCCTCCCCGCCAGTACATCTCTATACCTATCTTTCCTTTTCATATTCTATTCATTATATCAAACCCTAGCCCCTCCCCAACCATACTTTCCTAAGCATATCTTCCCAGCCTATATATTATTCACCCTCTTAAACCCAAGACCCTCCCCATCCCATTCTATCGTCCTAGCCCCTCCCTCATCTATTTGCAATACCCCTACTATTCGTCCCCTATTGCAATCACTCTTTAACACCATAACTCTTCCCAACCCCTCTTCCCTGTACCCCTTTACATTTCCTTTACCAAAATTCTTACCACCCTAGCTCCTCCCCGAATATATGTTCCTCTTATCCTCTCTTGCTATTCCCTCCTAACTAATTCCCACTTGCTAATTCCATCCACTTTCTCACAAACCGAATCCCTCCCCGCCAGTACTTCTCTATACCTACCTTCCCTTCTCATATTTTATCCACCCTACCAAACCCTAGCCCCTCCCCAAGCCTACTTTCTTAAGCATCTCTTCCCAGCCCATTCAACCTTTTACTCCCAAGACCCTCTCCATCCCTTCTTCCCCATACACCACTTTGCATCTCGTTACCACTCTAGCCCTTCCCCACATGTATATCCCTACTTCTCTATGCCCCTCTTCCCACCCCGTATATTATCCACCCAATCAAAACCAAGCCCCTTCCCTCTCCTTATTTCCGATATCCCTCTTCCCATCCCCTATAACCACTACTTTTACTAACCCAGCCCCTCTCTCTGCATCTCCTCGTCGCATTTCGTTACTGCTCTAGCTCCTCCCCACACGTATATATTTCATTATCTATTTTATTCAGCATTCCAAATCCCAACCCCTCTCCAACCCACTTTCCTATGCCCTTCTTCCCTCCTCATATATTATTTACCCTATCAAAAACTAAATCTCTCCCAATCCCTTCTTCCATATACCCATCTGTCCATCCCCAACAACCACTACTAAATGCCCCCTGTCCCTCCTCCCTCTCTATACCACCTATCGAGAACTTAATTTTTCAAATAAACCTTTTATTTCCACATCTCTTTAAAGAAGCGAAAATATAATAAATATAGTTCCACATGCGAAGATCCACGAGATGCAAGAAATTAGTTATGAGCACTCTGACGGAAGTGTTCCGCCACAAATAGGTCATCCCCAGGTTACAGAATAATTTACCTTCTAGAAGTAGTTTCCTACGCGAGGAGAAAACACGTTTCGGGAACATTACAAATGATCTGACATTTGCTCATTATTCATCGTAATTAGTTACGTCTACTCGAATTTGTCAATAGTATATTGGATTTTCGAATAAGCGTCATTCTAAAATAGTATTCTAAAATAGATATGGATACGGTAAATTATTAATCAAATAGGGATTCTATTTCAGAATCTTGAGGCAGTTTCCTGGCCAATAGATTTTCCTTCACCCTCCATTGTATCGACGCGCATATCGCAATACGGTTATCATTCATCAGAGTTAACAGTACCTCAAGGTACTCGCACTGGTACTGATCCGAGTGCTTACCTACCCCTCCTGATAGTATCTCAAGTATAGTGAGTAGTACCTGCTGATATTTTACTGTCGACCAATGCTTCCGAACCGTTGTCCCAGTATCAGATTGCCACTCGATGCCGCTACTGAGAATCTCAACTGATACGAACAACTCGTCTCTTCTTCGCAACCGCTCCTCCACCTTCTCTTTTATTTATTTAGCTTTTTTATTTTCCCTTGGCTCTCTTCCCTTCTCAAATCTTTTAAACTTTAAAAAAATCTAAGTTTTAAAATTCCTTGAAATTGTTTAAAATACTGAGCGAAATCCTTCAGATACACTTCCGATTTCTTCATATCGAGCAGATCATCGCTTTATCATGTACAAAACAAAAAACGTGTATCCACATCGATTTATTTCTCGTACCTTCGACTCTGATGCACGTCAGAATCTTGAAACCAGATCGTACGTTTTACTTCACTTGCTCTAGCTTTACAAAAATAGAAGGGCTTTGATTTATTATAGCGAAAGAGAAAAAAAAACATTGAAGTGGATAAACAAGGTACAATAATAATCATCCAAACAGTTATAGGTAAAAGGGAATGTTTTTCAATAGTTTTTCCGCAACAGGATGCCTTTTTCAAGCTACGACCTCAAGCATTATTTATGCCTTCAGGTAAGGATCTTAACTCCTCCAACTACGCAGAATTGCAGGTGTAATGCTTAGCGAGCACTGGGGCGTAGAACTCTCGAAGAAAATACTAAATATACTTTGCAGCTAACTTTAGATCTTCGAATAACAAAACTCCATACTTGAAATTCATTCTTCAAATTCATTCATCAAAAGTTCATCCAAGTCTTTGATAAGATATCTTTTTAAGATCTTTTTTCTTTTTTTTTTTTTTCTCAAAGTGAATTGAATGATTCCGCCTCTGGTCTTACGTCATTTTAGAGACTTCAACGACTGGGCAAGAAAAGAACATTCCCTCCTCTTGGAAATTGAATGACGATTCTAATTAAAAGTGCACTCTCATTCTTCAATTACGTTATTGATACTTTTTTTTAAATTTGTCTAGACAACGGGTAAAGGACGCATCGTGGATAAAAAGAGGTAAGAATGTAAAAAATGTATAGGTGGTAAAAAGTCTGAACAAACAATAGCCTATTATGTAAATACACAAATTAAAGAATGCGGTTAAATTTTTTATCAGTCTCGAAACAAGGGTATGATCTACTGAACGGCGCCACTCGAGTTAAACGTCGTGCGCTATACACGAGCAAATGTGCAGTTACTTTTTTACGTAGCCGTCGAAAAACCAGACGCCATTACCCGACAAGTGGCTGTGAAAGCAGGAGAACCAACGTTAAAAAAAAGGAAAAAGGATTCTTGGGTATGAACAGGCGGCGATTCGAAATTTATGAACTCAAGAAGCGCGTCTTTTCGTAAAACACTTTTCTCCCTGACTTTACTCACAAGTCGTTCTTCGCCAACTTTTATTAAAAGTTCCTTGCATTTGGCATTTTTCTATTCGTTATTTCAGATCATATAACATTCATTTAACATTTAACATTTTTTCACATTTTACATTTCTTCATATTTTACATTTCTCATAATTCACCTTTCATTTATATCATATTTCACATTCAACTATTTCTAAATTGCCATTATATGTCGGTCATTTTGAACTGCAACAAGTCGTAAAAGTATCTGCAATTAAAAAAAAGGCATTTGCATAATTTTATCGAAGAATTTTTTTGCTAATTTATAACTTTGCAAAAGAGAATTTAGCATCACTCTTCAGTATGCATGTTTGCATCATGCATCAGACTTAACGAAAGTCGAACGAGGGATCCGGAGCCTAGTGCAAGGTTTAGTGTTTGGATAGGCTGTAGATTGCCCTTATCTGCGATCTGGTTCTCCCGGTCGAGCTTTGCTTGAATGGCAAAGAAAGAGCGACTAGAACCGAGTCAGTGAGTAGCTGCTATTCGCCCATAAAATTTACAAGCGAGTCTGCTCAAGTGTTCAGTGTTCATCCTTTATTGATGCGATTCCCTTACATCGAAAATCCTCGAGGGTACCCGATATTGACTGTATTTACGCTTTCGCCGCAGGCAAACTTTTCTCCTCGATGCAAATAACCACTAGCTAATTTCTTATTTCTTTCCAGTGAAGAACCAAGATTCGCGGTTATACGACTCTGATGATGCAAACTCTAAACGCCGTGAGCTAGACGCAACCATGACCAATATGCTCGCAAGCAATGTTACACCGAGCCGATGAGATTATCTTTTTCTACTCTTGAACTACGAACTATGGAGGACAAGTCAACTGTCTTCGAAAATTTATGGAGTCCTCGCGTCTTCTTCAGTTTTATTGTCCATTTATCCGAAGATTTTCAAGGTGGAATTATTTTTTCACTCTACACCCTTAATTCCAATCAAAACATTTTTTTTGAAGGACTGGCAATATTTGTGCAAATAACTCAAGGCTGAAGGGATTTTTTTGATATAAACCAAATCGTAAAACGAATAATTAAAAATGTCAACGTAAATTGACAAAATACTTCATCTTGAGGTGAATCGTCGCCCCCTCACTCTTTTTCCTTGCATCCCTGTTTCACTCCCTATTACCACTCTAGCCCCTCCCAACGCTTACATCCATCCTTATTTCCTATATCCCTCATACAATCCCCTATAACCACTACTTTTAATCACTCAGGAAATTCTCGACCCTACTTCCATATGCCCCTCTTCCCACAACATATACTATTTACCCAATCAAAACGAAGCCCCTCCTTCCAATACACATCCCTTTGTCTATCCTCCCACAATCTAGAACATCCACTCTATATCCGCCACTCTAGAACCTCTACTTCTCCCCTCTCACCCCTTTACCCCTCCCCATCCCATTATATCACCGTAGCCCCTCCCCGCATCTATTTCCACATACTCCCACTTTTCATCCCTTCTTTTAAGCACTCTTAACACCATAATTCTTCCCCACCCCCTCTTCCATGTACCCCAATACACATCCCAATACAATACTATTTCTACCCTGTCGCCCCTTTGCCCCTCCCCATCCCCTTCTATCATCCTAGTCCCTCCCCGCATCTATTTCCACATACTCCCACTTTTCATCCCTTCTTTTAAGCACTCTTAACACCATAATTCTTCCCCACCCCCTCTTCCATGTACCCCAATACACATCCCAATACAATACTATTTCTACCCTGTCGCCCCTTTGCCCCTCCCCATCCCCTTCTATCATCCTAGTCCCTCCCCGCATCTATTTCCACATACTCCCACTTTTCATCCCTTCTTTTAAGCACTCTTAACACCATAATTCTTCCCCACCCCCTCTTCCATGTACCCCAATACACATCCCAATACAATACTATTTCTACCCTGTCGCCCCTTTGCCCCTCCCCATCCCCTTCTATCATCCTAGTCCCTCCCCGCATCTATTTCCACATACTCCCACTTTTCATCCCTTCTTTTAAGCACTCTTAACACCATAATTCTTCCCCACCCCCTCTTCCATGTACCCCAATACACATCCCAATACAATACTATTTCTACCCTGTCGCCCCTTTGCCCCTCCCCATCCCCTTCTATCATCCTAGTCCCTCCCCGCATCTATTTCCACATACTCCCACTTTTCATCCCTTCTTTTAAGCACTCTTAACACCATAATTCTTCCCCACCCCCTCTTCCATGTACCCCAATACACATCCCAATACAATACTATTTCTACCCTGTCGCCCCTTTGCCCCTCCCCATCCCCTTCTATCATCCTAGTCCCTCCCCGCATCTATTTCCACATACTCCCACTTTTCATCCCTTCTTTTAAGCACTCTTAACACCATAATTCTTCCCCACCCCCTCTTCCATGTACCCCAATACACATCCCAATACAATACTATTTCTACCCTGTCGCCCCTTTGCCCCTCCCCATCCCCTTCTATCATCCTAGTCCCTCCCCGCATCTATTTCCACATACTCCCACTTTTCATCCCTTCTTTTAAGCACTCTTAACACCATAATTCTTCCCCACCCCCTCTTCCATGTACCCCAATACACATCCCAATACAATACTATTTCTACCCTGTCGCCCCTTTGCCCCTCCCCATCCCCTTCTATCATCCTAGTCCCTCCCCGCATCTATTTCCACATACTCCCACTTTTCATCCCTTCTTTTAAGCACTCTTAACACCATAATTCTTCCCCACCCCCTCTTCCATGTACCCCAATACACATCCCAATACAATACTATTTCTACCCTGTCGCCCCTTTGCCCCTCCCCATCCCCTTCTATCATCCTAGTCCCTCCCCGCATCTATTTCCACATACTCCCACTTCTCATCCCCTATTGCAATCACTCTTAACAACATAACTCTTCCCCACCCCCTCCCCACCAGTACATCTCTATACCTACCTTTCCTTCTCATCTTTTATCCACTCAATCAAACCCTAGCCCCTCCCCACATATACGACTATCTGACACCACATGTTTTATTCGCCCTCTCAATCCTAAGCCCCTCCCCTTCTTCCCTAAACCCCTTTTCGTATCTTCTTACCACTGTAGTTCCTCCCCGTATTTATATCCCTAATTCTCTATGCCCCTCTCCCAATCCATATATTATTTACCCAATCAAAACGAAGCCTCTCCCCTTATTTTCTATATCCCTCTTAATAACCCCTATAACCACTACTTTTAATCACTCAGTCACTTCCCGACCCTACTTCCCTATGCCCCTCTTCCTGCTCCATATATTGTTCACCCAATCAAAACGAAGCCCTTCCCCTTATTTCCTATATCCCTCTTACCATCCCCTATAACCACTAATTTTAATAATTAAGCCCCTCCCCCTACAGCCCCTCGTCGCATTTCATTACTATCAATATCATATCATATTCAAGGTCATTTGAAGGTCAAACT
>UCOK01018779.1:0-55030 GCA_900474325.1 Synergus umbraculus | reverse complement strand
GTGTACGAGAGAAATAGAGAGAGAGAGAGAATAAGGGAAAACCCCAATCTATTAGAGGATAGTTGTGTTTGGGTCTGAGGGTAGCGTCAGTAGTTTGGGTCAGCTGTCAGATGCTGGATTAGGGATATTAAGGTCGGCCTTCGTGAGGATTAAGGAAATAAAATTTGGGTCGGAAGATTTTTTATGGAAGGTCTGTAAGCTGTTTAGGCAAACTCGTACACCAAGCGTCAAGAAATGAGTCAAAATGTATAATTTAGAAATTTCCTTGACGCTCCCATAAGCCTGCCTTATAACAACTAGGATCATTACCTATCATATTTTTCTAGATTTTGTCGTAAATTTTAGATCTATAATGAGGACAGGTTGTCCTTTATCTTCCTATGGGGAAAACTTGAAGAAATATGTTAAATAAAAACAAGATTTCTTCAATCTTGTAATCTTATATTTATATAACAAAATAAAAATTTTTTGTAAATATTAATTATTAATTATAAATTATAATTATAATTATATATGATTTATTCATAACTCAATTTGAAGTACAAAATTTATTTTTACAGATTTTTCATCAATCTAAACATTTTTAATGCAAAAAATGATTGAAATATCAAATATGAGTTAAAAAATCAAGCTTTTTAATATTTTCCTTGTTATCCTCTACTGTATTTCGAAAATGAAAATCTTAATATGCATATGTTAATCTAGCTATCATTACATGAATTGAAAAAAATGCCGATACGATAATCCAGTCCAAAGTTACGATGGATAAAAAAAAAGTTGGAAAACATTATAAATATATAAGTGTTTTTTTGCTTCGCGTAATTGACTAAAAACTGGAAGCTTCTGGCACTAACAAACTTGTTTTCAGTCAGAAATGGCTAAAGTTGTAGCATTTGTTTTAGTGTATTTTGTAGCATGTCTCTGATATTATACTCGAGATAGCAAGAACTTATAATTAGTATTAAAGCAATCCAGATCTAAAGTTATATATATTTTATTGTAAAATATGCAAAATAACAAACCGATGTTTTTAAGCATTACACTATTATATTTGTCCATTCCCAAATAATGATGCCATGTAAATATTGTTTAGCACGATAAAACTTTATTCATAATTAAAAAGGATTCAGGTGTTAACCCTGTTGGAAGTAAAAAAATAGAAAGTCTATTTGAATCTTTTTCAATCTTCAGGATTAAAATAGAGAGGAAAAATTAATCCAAGTATATCCATCCCTGTCCATACCAATCTATTTCTATATCTTCTTTAATCTACAATAATCTCTTTCCTTTTGAATCTCAATATTTCTATCTTTCTGTATCCTCCGTCTATCTTGATCAATAATTTCTTATCCTCCTTTTATCCACACAAATCTTTTTCTATCCCTTTCGAAACCTATTGCAGCACCTATTTTTTTGAATCCCTACTTTCCTATCCATATCTATCCCTGGTCTTATTATTTGAATCCTTACTTATCTCTTTTACATCAATTTCTACTAATCTATCCATGTCTATCCTTGTATAATCATTTCAATCCTTTTCTATCTCTCTTGAAGTGTAGTACCAAGTCTATCCTTTTCAATCCTTCTCTATCGCTCCTGAAGTATCAAGTCTATTCATTTCAATATAGCTTAGTGATTATACTTAAAAAGAGATTGAAAGGGATAGAGATGGATAGACTAGAAATAAATGAGATTGAAGATATAAGTTATATAGATTTAACAGAGATTGAAAAAGATAGACTTTGAAAAAGAAGTGGTTTAAATCATTTGAAATTAAATTAAATTCCATGAAATCTTTTAAAATTCCGAAAAATCTATTGAATTCCTTTAAAATTATCAGAAACTTCTTGAAATTCTTTAAAATTTCATGGTAACAATTAAAATCCCTTTTATATTCTTTAAAATCCATTAAAAGTATTAAAAATCTTATTAAATTCCATGAAATTCCTTAAAATTCCACAAAATCTTTTAAAAATTATAAAAATCTCTTGCAGTCTTTTAAAATTATTAGAAATCTCATAAAAATCCATAAAATCCTTCGCAAGTCTTATAAATCTTTTAAATTATACTAAAATTTCTTGAAATTCCAGGACTACATTTAGTGATAGATTGGAATAGAGCTTTTTTGTATGAGTGATAGTGGTTTTTACAACAAAACACCTAAATCCTTCGTTAGATCAGTAGACTAAACATAGAAATTTGTTGGGATGGATAAAAAGAGATAGAAAAACATAGAATCAAAAAGTGTCTATCCTTTCCTATCTTTTTACTTCCAACAGGGAAGTCTACCTAGTTTAATAACTTTAGAAATAATAAAAAAGAGTGTTATTAAAGCGTCAATTGTTTACCTTTCCTTTAAACAGCAAACTGTAAACGTGTTGTTTAGAGACTAAACTCAAGCACAGGTAGTAATACCGTGCATGAGATCGTGGAAACCCGATTTACTTGAGTAACGTCAAGCTCAGAGATGAGCCTAGTTGAGCGTCAGAGCGGTTAATGCGGTTTTAACGAACTGTTTTCCATAATGCAAGTAAAGCATTATCAGGACGTTGAGTGCAGCACTATCATCGCGTTAGGATCCACTTCTTTAGATCAAGTCTTGAATTTTAAATTGATAAAGTGCAAAAAACTAAAATGAAAATGGAAAACAGGAATATAATATTATAAAATATTTTTAAAAGGGCTCAGGATTATATTATAGATTATTGGGTTGAAGTTTCAGACTTCTAGTCTGACGCTTTTTGTTTTTTATTTTATTTTTCAAAAAAAGTTCCTAAAACTATTTTATTTTTATTTACTAGCAGAAATTTACCTGGCGTGACTTTAAAAGATTTCAAGAAAATTCATGAGATTTAAAAAAAAGTGTTCTAAGGAATTTTAGGAACTTTAAGGGATTTAATATAAAAAAAAGTTCGAAAACTTAAAAAAGTTAAGAAGTTATTTCAAAAGTCTTTTAAAATTTCAGGATATCTTTTAAAAATCCAAAAAAATATCTTGAAATCCTTTAAAATTCTTTAAAATGCCTTATAATTCCAGGATATCTTTTAATATTTATTAAATCTCTTGAAAATCCTTAAAATTTTACGAAAATTTTCGAATTCTCTTAGACTTTCTTGAAATACCTTTAAATTCCTTCAAATTCTTGAAAAAACCTTTTGATAACAATTTTCAACTCTTTTTCAAGTACTTTAATATTTCCATCCCTTGATGAATCTATTACAATCCTTTTATAATTTTTATTTATAAAATATCTGAAAAAACCTTTTAATAACTATTTTCCACTCTTTTTAGAATCCTTTATTTCTTTTAATCCTTCAAATTCCTGAAAATCACTATAAATCTCTTGAAATTCTATGAAATCTCTTAAAATCTCAAGCAACGCCGGATAAATCACTGTTATACAACAAAAATGTTCTAAAGTTTCCAAAACCTAAAATTATTTAATACTAAATAACTAGAAATTTTAGGTTTTGGAAATTTTGTAAAAATTTTGTTGTTGATATTTTTATTTCAATAAATCGAAAAAAAATCGTTAGACTATAGACGTCTGAAACTTCAACCAAATATATAAATTGGAAGAGAAAAGACTTGTGAAGAAGAGTTGAGAATCGAAAAAGCTTAAACACACACAACAAAAAAGTCGCCCTTTTATAGTTTGTTCTTCTATAGTTAGCTCGCGTCGAAGTATAAGAGGCAAAAGAGGCGAAAGGGATGTTAAACGACGTAAAAGCGGAAATTTAATTAGCGCGACATATACTCGTTGGCATATATCCTTAATTTCTTTACACCCTGGCCTTGTTGTATTCTCGTTGAAAGCGTGTCTGGTTCACTTTATGGAGGAGATAGGTCACACTTATTGGAGAAAAACGTAAGAGGAAAGGCTTCTGAGCGTGATGATTGAACATTTTTAGTCACAAGAGAAAATTGGGAATTAACTTATAATGTAACACATTTTTAAGTTTGTAGCTTGAGTTATTATTATCACTCTCTTCTTCATTTAATTTATAATTAAATTTGGCTCGTAATTTATCAACTTTCAGTAATACTATAATTAGCCACTAGTGAGCAAACTTTTGATCAAAATTAATTATTATTCATAACTTCATAAGGATACATCTATGTCACTTTTGATATAAAAATTGTAGAAGTAAGTGATAAATTGTTCCATACGGAAATAATGGGATAATGCATCGTATTATGCTTGGAGTAGTTAAATATTGTTTATAAAAAAAGAATATTAGAATTCTCTTAAAAAGACTTATTAATATGTAGAAAATATTTGTTTAAAAAATTTGATGGAATTATAAACATTTAAAGTAGTTTTTTGAAGATTTAAAGTTATTTTAAAAGGATTTAAAAGATGTTTATGTAATAGGAACAATTTTAGGGAATTTGAGGGATTTTAAGGGAATTAAGATAAAAATTCAAAGCTTTTTAATTGTGTGGAATTATTCGCGAACACTGTACATTTTCAACCATCTTCATGGCCCGATGCTGCCACCCTTTATGGATATTTCAGTTATTCGAAAGCTATCAAATCTCGATAAAATCGCCGAAACGACCGAAGTTTTAATGGAGTTGGCCACTCCCATTTAATTAACTATATACACCCTGTGAATGTGGAATTACAGTCTGGGCCGAGGTAACTTGCAGATTCTTCCTTCGTACGTGCCTTGTGAAGTTTCCTCGTTTCCGTCTACAAAGCAAGAACTTGGGTGAAAGAAAAATCAAACAAAAATTGAAAGTAAAATAAGAATAAGTAACAAGTTTGAAAAAAAGCGATAGACTCATTTCATTGTATTTCCATTTGAATTTTAATACAGATAATTATTAATTTTAGTCTAAGATTTGAGATGGATACAAACTATACCTAAAATTCTCCCCTCGAGTCGAGTAAAGAGAAATCAAGGTCTGGGAAGGTTCACAATCAGAGAAAGCAATCACTTTAAGTAACATCGTGGTAACATTCGCAAAAAACATAAAGGCCTCATCCCAAATAAAATCAAGAGGGAGTCTTTTTAAGAGAATTCTATTAAGATGAATGTACTCTGAGCTAATGCAATCCAAAAACTTCACTGGATGTGCGTTAACTTCTCTATATTACCTTAATTAAATTTAAGTTAAATATTTTCTTGAAATAGAGAAGGAAGCTTCACTTTAAATTATTTTCACTTTAAAGCTCAGATAATTTAAATCTTCTATAAAGATAAAAATTATTTACTGCAAGCGATTGATGAGCTGAAACTTATAGCTTAGCCTAACCGTTCATTTAACAATTGCAACGACCCTAACTTTCCTATGACGAAGATATTGTGACGTAAAAAATGACGTGAGTCTTGATCGATTCAGAATATTGAGGGTATAACAACTATGCAAAGAGTGTCTTCGTATGTGACATTTGAATCTGACGACTAAAGGTCTACAACCTGAGGTCAAGTTGTCATTATCTTATAGACTTATAGTACTTGAAGAACTTACCTTCGTCGGAAACTCTGATGATGCATGCGTCAAAATGATTACCTTATCTGATTGAAAAAAAGTATCTAAAACAATTGAAGAAAAATAGGAGAGGTTTCTGACAAAAATAAAATGCGGAGAAGTCAATTATTAAAGCAAAACTTTATTATAGCAATAGTGAACAATGGATAACTATTAAAGATTTTTAACATGTTTTTTTTGATAAAAATAGCGATTGGATGTTTAGATAGTAGATGAATATCTAAAGGGGTCTCATAATGCATGATGTTTGAAAAAAATACTCGTGAGATCATTGAAGTCAACGCGACAATGCGAGATTCTAACTCTAAATGTAAATGTAAAATTTAAAACGTAAACGTAGTTACGATTATTTAATAATGAATAAATAAAATGAGCGTGAGCGTGGAACCAGAGGGTGGCTTTACAAATTTCCAAAAGTCATCTCAATATAGGAAAATTAAACTGGAATAAATAATCTTAACTCTCTCCATCATATTCCACTGAAGGAACTTCTCAATTTACATATTCAATTTCTATTTAAATCTTCCAACGATCTCTACTTGAAAATTCGTTACCCATTTATTTTAATCATCGCGATATGTGTGTGATTAGTTGTCCTTGTAGTCAGTGACAATTTCGCGATTCGTTCAAAATTTATTTCCAAAAAGGCGCGAATATTAAAACGCAATGACAAGGATGCGTTGTATTTCGATGGAAGCTTCTTTGAGCGAGGTGAGACATCCTTTGCGATCGAACAAATTGAATTTTCGTGCACGAAGGACAGATCCTTCGGGTTCCACGAATCACGGTTATTCGATGGAAAAGGAAGAGAACGAGTGCCACGGTGTGAATTATTAGTAATGTGAAATTGCTCGGCTGATTTGGTACGAACAAGGCGAGACCCAGACATTCCCATTGTCTATTCGAGAAATAATATTCTTAATCGCAACGTCTGGACATCCCATTGTAAGATGAAAATGAGCATGAGGTGAAGAAAAAGAAAAATTGAATCGAAATGAAGGGAAAGTGAACAGAGAGGAACGATCCACTGGGACTTAATCAATATGAAATGTATTGTAACCATAGGGATGAAGAAGTATAAAATAAAGTGTATCAAGTATCCAAAACGAGGTCTATTCAACAAAACCTATAAATATAATCGACGGCTAGTTCTAATGATATATTTAATAAGTCGTTATCAGCTATATTCTTTCATCTTTATCGTAATAACGTAATTTATTCTTACGGCAATAATCGATTTTTATATCATGTTGAACATACCGCGCACACTAACCGAGTTAGCCTAACTTGTTTCCGATTGACGCTGCGGAAAATGTAATTTTTAAAATGCAATTTATAAAAAAAGCCATGGTCACTTATTAAAAAATAATTATTTGAAATTTAAAACTAGTCATATCAAAACTAGTCAGTTGCAGATAATTTAGAGCACAAAATATTTAGGTGCTTGAATACTTAGATTCAGTAATCGATACTGGTATTTTCCGCTGCGTCAACCGCTCAGGAAATAACATACAGTATTTAGTAATCTTATAAATAATAGGTCTAACAACATTAGGGTTCACCTTAGATTGCTTTCTGTAATCACGCCGACCTCCAGAAAGCTCGACATTCAACTACGAAAGACAATTGATGGAAATGTTTTTTTTCTTCATTTACAGGTCACTAAAATTTATGATAATATAATAGTGTCCATCGCATCCGAACGTTGAGCTTCGAGCCAAAGATCTGTCTCTTATTACTTTATTATAATCCAGAAGGCGGATTTGCTCACTTGACATGGTGGAAAATTCTCAAGTAGGATTAAATCTCACCTAAAAAACGTCAGCTGACCAAATCCGTCATCTATCTTTGCACTTAGAGCTTTCTCAGGCCGTCTTACGTATTCTTTTAGAGTTTACGTGACTGTATGTATACAAGTGAGATTTATGTCTTTTTCATTCTTCTAATTTAATAAAATTCACATTGAGTATTTCCAAGTACTTTAAAATGCTGATCAATTCTCATAAATGTTGTTCCTATTTTCAGTCAGTGAATTTTTCAGTCGGTCATGAAAGATTATCGCAAAACTTCATTTCAAAATTACAACGAAAAGGGAGGGGAAGACGTTGCCCGTAACCGATTCGAGCGATATTTTTATATATAGCATGTAATAAAGAGATATTTTTAAGTGGCATGAAAATTAAAATTATCCACAAATTACATTCCCGTATGCCAAAAAGGCTACGATTACGTCTGAGACTCCCCTTCTTCAGAGAAAAATCTCATCTCATCACAATTGTGAGTTGAGTTTTTGCTGCTGGTCCTGAAAATCTGGTTAAGATCCTTAAATAAAAGATGATTCTTACCTTAAGTCATAATACTATCCAATACTTTTTGAAGCTCATAATAAGTACATACTCAAGGATTAGTTTACCAATTATTGTTTTACACTTATGCTCTAAATTTTCATTCATCCTGCGCTTTCACTCTCTTTTTTTCTTCCGCTAAAAGTTTCGCACCGTATCTATCGACGAAGTACAAAATTAAATCGTCTTATGTCGATTCATATGGAGAACGCTTTGTACAGAACTTAAGAATTAAATTCCTAGAATATAGACATTATATATGGTATGTACCCTCAATCGCCCGAAAAAAGCGCTCTGCGCGGGCAAAAGTTCTACCGAGCGCCGAAAAATCAAAGTGCCTCGGATGGCACGCGATTATAATTATTTACAAACTAAGGGCAAGAATAAATGTCGTTGTCTCTCCTCGGAACTAAACTCATTCAGAAAGGTGTCATGACCTCCCTCCATTATTAAGATTTATGAACGCATAACTTTATCAAAATAATTTATTAAAAATTTAAATTTATGCTTGAAAGTATAAAACGAAAAGTACAAAGTACAAAAGTCAAAACATTAAAAAATATAAATTAACTCGAATTTGCAATTTTCAGTGTGAAAGCGCCCTAATTTTTCATTAAATAAAAAAATAGGGTGCTTTCACACGAAATAGTCTTTCACCTTCAATCAAGCTATTAAAACTTCTCAAATTTGTTTCTCTAAATACCCCAGCATAAATTATTATTACATGCGGCTCTTTTCAAATAGTTTCAATACCATCAAGCAAGTTGCGGTCCGTGACTGAAACTGTTGACTTTAGTTTGGAATTAGTATCCACAAAGCTTCAGCAATGCGTCCAAGGTCCCCTGATGCTCCACTGGAGTTCCGAAGAGGACAGGGGGGAAGGCTTATGACCTGATGAAAATGTACGGGAAGCTCGCAGATTCATTCCAGCAAGAGTTGTGGAATAATCGCGTGCAGTTCGCTTAGTAATTTTGCGAGATGCGACCATCTCAGCTGAGCTCATCAAGAACTAATAAGCAAACACGAATCTCTAGGCTAATATTAGAGTTAGCTACGAAGTGTACACGTGAATCCTTGATCCGGTATATACAATGCTTGAATCCACACAAATCTTTAGACGAGTGTGCGAGATTGTGAAGAGGGCTTAATTCTGCAGGGCTCACTATTTTGTTTAATTTACTCGATGGAAACGTGTCCATGTAGCACCTTTATGTTTATATCCAGGTATTTAATCTAGTCCGGTTTGCAGTTTGTTCGAGGCAATATTACATTCCCAAAAATCGACCGCAATCTGGATCTGGGTAGAGATTTCTAGAGGCTGTATCTAGAATGTAAACTCGAATTTTGCAAAAAGGAAACATTGCAACGAAAGTTTTAAGGGAAATATAGGAAGCGCGACTGAAATAAAAATATATAAGACTCAGCCCGCGAGTTTTAATTAATACTAATTAGTATTAAGGATTTGTTGAAGAAATTAAAAGAGGTTGCCGCGCGTCTTCACGAATAGGGTAATATAATCTCATATGTAACCTCTGTGATGTAACGTGTCCGAGACACATTCGTTTCGGTGCTCGACTAATTATAAGTAACCACGAAAGTTTCTTGTCACCTAAGAAATACAAACTCTCTTAAACCTAAATGTTTAATACGTAATATACGAGTCTTTCCCGGGGAAATCACGCAATCTTGATTGTTTTCTGCCTTGTTTCTCTCCGAGAGAGGGCTCGGGCAGGACATCAGTTAATCAGTTAAGTCTGCGCATCTCGATCGCTACTATTATTCATATCACAGGTCTAAGAAAACAGTGAATACATTGTCTTTAAAAATCTTTAAGTTCGAACGTGCGCCCCGTGTTAGTTTAGCGATTGAGGACTACGAATCAAAGCTCGTGCTCAGATTCCGGTTAGCTGTTAATTAAATTGTTAAGACATCGAGCGATGATTCGACGGCCGACTCGAACTTCAAAGTTCGATGCCTTCGCTGCCTTCTGCCCTTAAGAACACTTACTTTGGCATCCACTGGTGCTCGCGCGTCGTTACCGAGGCGAAGTCTTCTCGTTTCGCAGACCTCTAGATATTTACAACAAGCGAATACAAAAAGATGTAAAGTCGAGAAAAAAAGAATACGCGGGCGGGCCTTCAACGCGAAGAAAGATCCGAGCACCGTGGCACTTGGCTCCAAGTGATCATTCGTTAATTTCTTATTGACTAATTTTAATTTACTTAGCGAGTGTCCGGTCGTAAGAGACGACGATAAACGCAGCTGCAAGCAGTCAGCAAGAGCTCCAAACCCTTCGGCCAGGATAGACTTGGACCATGATTCGCCGGTAGGATGCTTATACGGATTATCGAGTCGTCATCCCGAATCGACAATGGATCTAGCGCTCGACTTCATCACACTAGAGGTGTTCCATATACTTCGTTTGTATGTAGATTCTGATTACTATCGTTTTGCCTCGATGCGCATTGCTGAAACAGGCAAAGAAACCAAATCCAATTATGACAGAGTCAAGCTGCGATAAAATTCCTGAAAATGTATTTCGAAATTCAAAAATAAGGATGCTTAAAAAAATCAGTTGTTTGAAACACTCACCGCTTGTTTTCGCTCCCAACTCTTCATGGCTGACTTGTACTTTTCGAACTCGTGGCACCAGTCCGAGTATATCTTTTGATAGTCGTTGGACTTGGCAGGTGCCGAACATCTGTGAGCGTCGACTGTAATGTTGTAAGAGCAAAGAAGTGCCCCACCGAGCCAGCAGTCATACCTCCCCGCGTCTTGTTCATTCACACCAACGATCACCAAACCCTTTTCCGATGTTTCGATGAACTTTTCCCCACCCGATCCGTATTTGTAAGTTATTTGGTATCTTCCCTTCTCTTTACTATAGTGGTACCACCTAACTTCTTGATTTGCAAGAACTTCGGGCATCTTTACAAAACAGCCCAGGTGCACCGACTGCCCCCAGGTCACAACCAGCTTTCGCTTTCCGACACTACTGTCGCAAACATCTGCTGTACTGTTCGATACGTCTTGGAGAAGTCTGTAAGAGGAAAAATGGATTTCATGAAAATTTCATTTTCATTAATATTCTTGACAAAAAAAATAACAAAGGTTTTAGATAAAATGGAAATTTACCCAGGAGCGTATGGTTTGCAGGTGTTTGTATCCTTATCCCAGCCACAGTAGGGGTCGTGGACACACCGGAGACAATTGTCATAGCGTCTCGAACACATGACCAAATCGATCTGCTTTATGCGGTGATCGGAAGCCACGTAGATAGCTTTGTGCTCCTTCGATATCTCCATCGCCTGAATTGGTTCCCCGGGAGTGACGTCAAAGACATCCAGCAAAATCGACTGCGATTCCCCATTGCTGTCCACCCACTGAACCACTTTGTGAACCCGCCCGTCACCTGTAACGAGACGATCAGAAATTTGAAATCATCTAACTTAGAAAAACCTATTTCCAAGATTCTTTTCTACTATCATCTTTATCTTTGAAGTTCACATCTTTGACATGTTATCAAGCTTTAGTATTAAAAACAAACCTAGATACATTTAAAAACTCCTTCTTTTCTTGTTTTTCAAACTTTAGTCCCAACTCCCTTTCCCAAGTCGACTTCTTGAGATTTTACCTATACATTAATATCGTACGGAGTTCATAATGAAAGTTGACTTACTGGAACCAGCGTAGTAGACAGTGTAGTCCAAGTCCATTCCGACGAAATCGATGCGAAGTTTATCGACCACAAGTCGAGTGAGCATAACGTCTCTCTTATAGAAAACGGGCTTCTCGTTCTCGTGGGATATCGCAGAGTCCATGAGCGGATGTGACCTAATGAAGTTGAGGACGGTATCCGGAAGTGTCTCCGTGTCATTGACGCATTGACCAGGTCGTGGCTCAGGAACCTTGTTTGACAAAACAGGAAGCCAGGCGCTGCTACTAGTCGCTTGCTCCTTAAACTTCCCACGGAAGGCATCTTGGATGGCATCAATGTGGAATGAACAGATGGCCGAGCCCATCAAGCCGTTCGTTGAGGTAGTAAAAGTACCATAAAAGTGTGTATCATCACCTGGTACCTTGTACACACTCTCTATAGACAAAAATAATCGAAAATTTTTTTTTAATTGCAAAAAGGATTATTTACTAAAAAAAAACAGCTCTCTTGGATAATTTAAGGGCACAAATACTTACGAATTTCATTGAAGTAGAAGGGAAACTCGCCAGGAATCGAGCAATTCAACCTTGCTTTTAGATACGTAGCCCAATTCTGCGCAAGGATATTTTTCCCTCCTGTATCTTTCTTGCACAATCTAGCTACTCGAGAATAGACACTCTTCCCGCAGTTGATGTATTCGACAGCGGTTTCGCGAAAGAAAAAGAATACGTGTTGACCTATGTCGAAGGAACCCACAAAATCTGGTTCTGAAAAAATATAAGACACGTTTGATTAAAAGGTGAGAAACTTCGATTTTATCTACCTAACTTTATCAACTGAGATATTTAAATTACGTCTAATTTTATTATTCCAATTATATGGTGGTCAATACAAAAGTTCCGAGAAAATTTAATTGAACCGAATTATTTGCAAGTAATTTTAAAACTCATTACAAAGAGGGAAACATAACAAGGGTACTTCTGTGGAGAGTTATTTTGCTCTCTATTTTCGAAGTGACAGATAATTATTTCTTGTATACTGATAGTCATTAAACTTTATTGAATTCCTTTACGAGCAAACTATTTCCGAGTCACAAACACCCATTTCACCAAAATTGTACATTATCTGTAGACATTATCATGCTATTATTATAGCAGTATTGCCAGTTCCAAATAATTATCCCTAAATTATGTGAATACTAACTATTATGGTATGCAGTGAAGTTATATACATTCTATAAATAAAATTTAATATATAATTACACATTATGCAATCAGAATGTCAATAGAGAACTAAATAGGAAATAAACATGACATTACACAGTTGATTGTAATCTGGGAAACTTGTAACATTTTTTGACTCTAAATAAACTACTAAGGAGATATGCTTATCCTCGTTTGTTTACCGAGTACTTTCTCCCTTTTCCACCATTTCACTCTGTAAACACGCGGATAGCTGTTGAGTGCGAGAACTGAAGGCGCGAACGACTTTTGTAGTTTTCATTTACCGCTAGTCAGGGCTTCAGGGGCTTAACGCAAGTTTAATGAGCATCCACTTGTCCTTTTACGATCTGTGGTCATAAACCGCTTAACGTTCTGCCCACCATTGAAGCTTTAATAATTTAAAATTCTATACCAGCAAAAGAGTGTTTCCCAAATTCGGAATAGTTTATTTCCTCAAAAGAAATACTAATCTAGTCTTAAGAGAAGTGATTGAATTAGTTAGAGCAAATGAACATTCGAGAGTTGAATACCTTTTCGGAAATCAATGAATGTTTATCAACCTTATGTTTCCTCTATTTCGTTGTCGGTTCCCTAATTCGTATCAGGAAACTTACTTCCCTCTCACAATTATAAGATTGAATCGATTGAGTGATGCTTTTAATCTTCCGATTGGGATTTGATTCTGGCCCTTCAAATAAGTCATTTGACAAATTAAGACGATTCCATCAGATAAAAGACTCGATTTTTCAAAGATGTAATCAGTTTGTTTATACCTAATGATCCAATTTTAACTAGAATTTCGAGAAAATCTGATTTGAGAACGATGCTAACCCTGATTATCGACCTAGGTGACTTATTTCTTTCCTCCCGGAAGAATCCGGCACGCGACACTTTGGGAAACGTCGTTTCGCATGTGCAGAGAACCGTGAAAGTGGATGGTCTTCTCGTCAGCCAGTTATTCAGAGCTTGTTAACCCTGTCTCTCTTGCCTCTCTCTCTCTTTTCCTGTCTTGTTTTCCCTACCTTCCTCTCGCACCCTGAATCACATCAGTCTTCATTGTACGTACTTTGCTCTGAACGAGGCCGGGCACGTGAACCCATTCTTCCTCTGCCGGTCTCGCACATTTAATCAACGCCTTTGCTAATAGACAAACTCGATGCACAGAATGGCTCTTGATGGTAACGCGAAAGGGCGTTGGGAGGCGAGGGAATAGCGCTTCAAATTAAACGACGAAACAAATGGCTAATCATGCATCCCAAGTTTCAAGGGTAGAGAGAGCGCGAGATCCTGGAAGGGTGCTTGGCAATACTAAGGACGAATAAGGAATGAGGAACGTAAATTCAAGGAATCGCATACACTGGATTCAATTAATGAGATAACCACTAGCATCACAGCCCCCACCGTTAGGAGTCAACTGCTCTTCTGAGTACATTTCTCTCTGAGGGTGAAACTTCATTTTTCATTACATTAAGCTGCTGCGGCGAGAGGAACATTTATTCCCTTCAGAGCGCAATCCAACTTCGAGACTGATAGAGCACTCTTCCAAAGATTAACGGAAATTAATTTCTCATTTATGGCTCTGACTATTTCGTTAATGATATTTCTCATCATAAATTTTAACTTCCCCAGAATAAACTTCATGCACCACCCCGAAAAATATCTTTGCAAGGGTAAAGTTTGAAATTGCCTGATCATGAGTGCCAAACAAAATTTCATACAACATTAGCGAGTTTTATTGCGCTCTGAAGAAACTGATTAACCTTCAGAGAGAAGGTCGAAGCTGCTCTCAGAGAGTGGGAAGGTAAGTTTAACTTCTTCAGGATAGACTCTCGAGCCAAGCGGCTACGAATGGGACGTTTAGCCAGAGACGGAGGGGTCTTATTTTATTACCAAGCTCCTAGAACTCGTACCCTTTGCAACGCCCGATGGCGTAGTACCTAGAACCAACTGAACCAACCCTCTTTCTACCCCACAAAGTCTCCCCGCCCTCCCACACACTACACTTTCTCCAACGCCCCTACAACTAAAGGAACTGCCGCCCTCTGAAATAGGCGGGTCGGAGCGACACCCCGAAGTACCCGCTTACGCGTTCATTTAAGGCCGTAATTCGAAGGTGGTACTTCAAAGTATACTTGGTTTTATGAGACTCGACGAGACCGAGGCGCGAATACCGTGCAGAAATTTGACGGCATTCGATATATTCCTTCAAATACACCTTTCTGATTTTCAATATAGGATGGTACTCATTAGAGACCCTCCCAGCTATTGCTGAAACCTTCGTGTGTATCAAGGAATTTTTGTCAGGGTCCAACAATTTCCGCTAGGGTGTCAACTATTCGGATTATTTCCTGACGTTCAGAAGCAACCAAGTTTGGAAATCATCCTACTCTGTTAGGTGATAAAAGGAACCATTTCGGCCACTGTAAGACCAATTTTACAACATTGCTATTTTACAGTATCAAATCGACCATTACTCTATAAACGTTAATAATAATAAAAAAAATCTACTCACTGTCAAGCCATTTAGAGTCGTACTTCAGTGTCCTCTTGAAATTGAAGACCTTTCGTCCAGTCGTTAGATTATAGAGATCCGTTCGAAAAATGACGGTATCAGCCTTGGTGAACTCGGCATTGGTACCCGAATAGAGAGCTGGCAAATCTCCGGGATTGCCCTTTTCGACCCATACGGCAGTAGAGTTGTCAGCTGGATCGTAAGGACACTTCGCGATTGCTGTTCCCACACCTGGTACATACTCGTTCCTAGGCAAATGGGTCAGATTGCTCTGGAAAATAAAAATGAATTTGAAATCAGAATTTTATCGTCAATGTTTTACATCCATATAAAAGCATTTTAAAGATTCTGATTCTCAATTACGGATAAGTTTAAGCCAACCACTTTTTTATTGTTCTTTTTTTATGCCGGGTGTAAAATGCTACCTTTCAAGAAATTAAAGTTCTTTAACATGCTACTCGTTCTTTTTAGAAGCAACGAGCCTGTAAGAGACAGTCGTTAGCCAATCTCTACAGCGCACTTGGGACTCGTAACTTCAAACATCACCGAACTCGTATATTCTTTGGTGTCATTACACGGGTACTTGAACGCACAATGCGTTCGTTTCGGTAGATAATCCATGCTTACATACTCCACATCGAAGGTGAACGGATACTAAATTTGAAAATCGCAAATTTCTTTTTTTTCAAGCATCCCTATAGAGTGGCTTTCTTTTGTGAGGTCTGATTTAATTTAAAGAGGTCGGATTTAAAGCACATACTAGAATATAATAGTGGAAACTTACGTAGATAACCCAATCTTTTGGCGAATGAGCGTTCGTTCCACAGACATAGAGGCGATTTCCCTCTCCCATTGGCTGTATCACTCGTATGTGATTTCGACAATCGAAGTGCTGAAAAAAAAGAAACAATTGTTTGTAAATTAAAGAATTTGTACATTCTTATTCAGACAATAAAACTATTTTTTTTTTAATTTTCTATTATTAAAGAAAGAAAATATGAACTCACCTCTGATTTGCCCTTGGAAACGCAATTCGCAACATTGCTCGGTTCAAGGTTGAGAGCATCCCTCTGTAACAAAAAAAAGAATAGATTATTATTTATTTGCAGTCGAAAAAACATACAAGTTAAATTCAAGAAATATCAAAGAGGTAATACAGTAAAATCTAGACTCCGTTTGAAGTTTTCTAATCAGGCTGAGATCTGATTTGCAATTTAGGAGAATTTTCGAGTGTTTTAGGGGTATGGAGAAGTCTGTGTCTTGTTCTCGTTTTTAATACCCTTCTAGCAATTCTGGCCTCACCTAGGATAAGTGTTAAGAGTGCACTAGATGTTTCGCGAGTGCAAAGACTAAAGGTACTCGTCGCGTGTGTGGAAAGACCGACGACCATTCTTCCTTAAAAAAAAAAAAAAAGAAAAAAAGCTCCGCAATCCAGGAGAAATAAGGTCAACTCATGCAGACACTTGAGACAGACGTATTTCGTGCAGAGTATGTTGAAAATCGCAGAATTCACTTCCGCACACAAACGAAGTAACACTTGTCTGAATACTCAAGTAGTCGAGTGTCGTGTAACTGTGCATGTTAGACAGTTCCAACTACGGAAGTAGTTCGTTTACACGACCAATCGTCTAATGCACACACCTGTCTTAACGATCACCTAAGTTCGCGTGTCGCTTTGACAGTGTCAGAATGAAGATTTCCAGCTACATAAAGTATATTATTCCGAGAAATTAAGAGCGGATTCAATCCATTAGAGTGAGGATTGAAATGCTTTTAATTCAACAACATTGAATTCAAACACATTCAATCATTTGATTTTGAATAGGAGATCAAAAGAAAGAGATTACATGGAAAGCTTTCCATTGAAATTCGTACGAATTGAGATTTTTTTCTTGTAGATGATCATTTGGATTACACATCAATGAGAACTAGGTCGTGGCTCACCTTGTTTCGTTTTATCTTCCGCAGTAATAATTAAGTTCGACGAGGTATACGGCCATGTAAAGTAGAGAGGGATGCTTATCATATAGGTCGAGTGTATACTGGAAACTAGCACAGAGATCTACACCCCCTTGTAACTCTAGTTCTTTCTTTGACCGCTCTCGTCACCTCGTCTCGTTTTCTAGAGCCCACTTCATATTCTATATAATAATCGACTGCGGAAACTCAACCCCAAGAGAGCCTATAAAGTACTCTTTATCCAAACAGCTCAAGTTCCTCTTCAAACATCTTCTTTATTTAGAGGACTAAAATATTTTCAATTCAATCACCAATTATCAATTTCACTGAAAGGTAAATTCAAGGTATACCCTAAAGATTCATCAAGTATTTATTCGGGTAAAAGTAATTACTACCTCTCCAGGAATAAGAAACTTACGCTACTTTATGATCATCAGAATCTCTCTTTGACGAGAGACGTCTCATTTGCAGTCTGAATGCGAGCATACTCTGAGAATTTCGAGTCGATGAGGTGAGACTCGTTTTATCAGTGTGTGCTTGCAGCCTCTAGTGTATGCGAGTCGTCGACAAGTGATTAAAGAGAGAAACGAGTTCCAGGAATTTTGGAATGTTTGACGCAACTGCAACCACCGCGACCGGTTTATTTCTCTGCGACATTATCACCTCTCACCCGAAGCTTAATCAAGCGCCCAGGACGTCGAAAGTCTCAACACGAGCTCAGGTTTGAATAGTGCAGGCGACGATGACGAGAGTGAAGAGAGGATATAAAGCGAACTTTCAGCAAGTGAAGCATGCACTGGAGAAGTAGTGATTACACATGGAAGCAACGACGTAATCAGACTGCCTTTCTTGCTTGCTTCTGTAGCTTCACATCTATGACCAGATTTTGCTTCTGCGAAAGCACAAGACAAATAATGAAGGACGCATCTGCTTTCGTGCAGATATGTAAATCATAATCTAAACATTGAAACATTTTCCCCGTTTCGAAACGGAATAACATTATAGTCTTTCAGATTAATCATATTTCAAAGCACCCCTTTTTCCATCTTCCTATTCCAACCCCTTCTTCTCATCTTCCTCTCAAATATCTATTTGGATCCTTCTTCCAACCAGTCTTCTCCAAACACCATTTCCAAATGCTTGTTTCCACCCCCTTATTGTTAGGTCGCAGTTTTCCAACTTCAAGGATGAACATAAAATGTTGAATTAGATATCCAGTTCTTGTTTCCACTGTTAATCGGTTTGTTGTTGAACAAATCATGGATCATCAAACACCCAGTTGGTAAAAAGACATTTTCATCTTGAGGACGTCCTAAAGACATCCTTAGGACATCCATGTCAGTCCAATTGATGTCCTAAAGAATTCTCATGGCCCAAAGACGTCTTTTGGATATAAATTGGATTGAAATGGACGTCCTTAGGATGTCAATCTCTTTTTGTTCACTGAACACCTACTTTCTCACACCAATCGTCCCTTTCCATCAGTCTTTAATTATACACCACCTTACGTCATATTGTCACCTCTCTTCATTCATACTCTTCCTCTCTTCACATCTTTTCCTAAAATATTCCCATTCCTTACACCACACATAAAAATTGAGAAACAATTTCACGCTGAATTAGCTCTGCGCAAAAACTATCAATAAGTCTACAACTTAAAGAAACATTCAGAAGTCCTAACTGACTCTGTAATAAGCAGGAGCTGGTGTAGGGAGTGCGAATAACGCACCTGCGGTTAATAACTCTAGTCTCGTTAGCAAGTCAACGAAGTAGTAGTTCCAGACACGCGGCAAGTATTAGGAAAGTTGAATGCAAAGCAGAACCTAGAAAGGAAGGGCTGAAAGGGTGGAGAAACTAATGTGACGATAAACACGAGTCAGGACGGTAATTAAAAAGTTAAACTGTAAAGTTTCGACAAAAGAGAGGCAGCAAAGACAAGCAAGATAAGCGAGAGAAAGAGGGAAGTTCCCAAGAGGAGTCGGCATGCTCCAAGGAGGGCCGTTGACAGTTACTTGTTCTGATAATAGCACCGTTTCGTAGTCTCCAATTACCAAGGTTGTTAAGCATCCTCACAGTACTACCCGGATCCTTGGTTTACAATTTCGTTGTTTGCACTACGACTCGAGCTTTTCCGATTCAAAGTAGTGATGCTTCGTCTTCCGTGGTTCTGTTCCTTCCATTCCAAGACAGTTTCTAGTCTAATACAATGCTATCACCAGGTTTTACTAGGAGTTTCTGTTGCGTGAAACTATCCTGTTTCTGATAATTCCCTGGTTACATAATCGGAATTCTACTGTCAATAATAATTTCAAGAACGTCTCCTCTGCAACTTTGATAATAGAGATTTTCTAAACTCCAACAAAACGAGAATCTTCGAAATTTATAAAACGAAACAATTTTTATACGATAAGGAGAAAGTGAAGCGAGTCATACAATTTACTCTGATAAAATATTAAAGTTGGAAAACTGTGGGTTTTTCCCAGGGGTACCAACACCCCCTAACCTACCGAAAGCTTGTGAGGCAACGGGCATGGATGCTGAAAAATTTACGGTCTGCCACCGAAGGACAGCCGCGGCCCTTTTTATCTCATAAAATAGTAACACGTGGTGTAGAGAGACGTTAGGGGCAGAATGGCCACGTGCGAGTTGGCGTGTTCCGTGGCTCTAACACGTGTTGGCATTCGGCCAACCAACCTGGGATTCGCGAGGATGTCTCTCCGTATTTCCGCGCACGCATTCAACAAATTTAACATCAACTCAGGTTTGTTCAAAGAAGATCACAATAGAAATCTGAGAGTCTGCAGCAGATGAAGATGATAATATCAAAAAAATCAAAATATCAACGTGTCTCGAAATCTTCTAAATCAATGGACCTATTCAATTTTTTAGATCATGCAGTGATCGAAGATATCATCTATTTCAGGATTATTGGGTTCATTTGAAAGGTGACATTTCTCTCCTGTTGTTGCTGATTTGAAACAATAACAGGGGAAATCTGTCGTTATCTCTTATGATTTGTTGATGTTTTCTTGCCTCTAACGGAACGTGTCACTTGACTCGGTTTCGGATGTATATTTCTTCGCGAACGAAGCAAGGGATTCAATCTGCATTCAATATTGATTTCAATCCGATATCACGGATTTCCATTTCTGTGATTTACTCCTTATGCACTGCCGTGCCGAATCCTATTTCGGCTACAGGTCGACGTTCCTCGACGAGGTCGATGCCACCCCTGTCAATCAACGGTATACAACCAATGTTAACAGAAATCACTGGATTAACTTTTCATTCCCAGCTTCCCAATTTGATTCGATTTACTTTTTACTTAAATCTTAGTAAAGAGAGACTATCATTTCAGTTGATTGATAACAATTACATTTGTAATATGAAATGATACTCTCTTCTCTTGGGAATAATTTTTCCCCCATCTAAAAAAAATTGAGAGATGATGGAGGCACTTCCAGAAACACATATGACAAATTCCAGGCACGTTTGCGCGTGGTAACAATAAAGAAGTTGTCCAATGTACTGAAGGTGGTTTTCTTCTGCTTTCAATTTGCTCCAACATCCTCAATTGAATTGCGAAGAACGACAAACTATTTGGTGTAAAAGAAGAGATAAATTTATCCTTTGTATAAATGTACAGCGAAATTGTCTTTTCCCTGAAGTCTCGACTTTCCTCAGCAGTCCGAATTTAAGAGAATTATAAAATGAAAGAACTTGATGACTCTTTTTTACTGCTAGCCTGGTTATTTTCCTACAGAAAATAACTTTTGACACTTAGAGTAAAACTTTTTACTTTGAGTCAGATTTAGACTATAAAATATAACATGACTGTAACTTTGAGAGAAATTCCATTTCTTCAACTCGGAAAATTTGACTCTTTCATCGCATTGAAAGAGCAGTAAAATATATGTTTAATGAAGGCATACTTTTTTAATTAAAACCAAGCAATTTCAGACTATGATCTCTAATCCCTGACATAAGCGAAATATAATATTATTATGTAGTGAAATTCCCGGAAAATTTGGTCGGTGGTTTGGAGAGGAAATATTTCTGTTTAATAGTCTGTAGGCTGAGGATGGTAATGGAACCTAAAGTGTTTGCATGCCACGGAAACATCGCCACATGACAGTAAAGTTAATGGCAGTGTGCGGTTCAATGAAATGATGTCTACAACAATCTACCTAGAAATAGTCAAGGGTCATGCTTGTCCCTTTATTCGTAAACACAGCCAACAGAAAGGTTCCTGAATACACGCCGCGCTTGACAAATACCTCTCGTGTTATGCTGTCCTTTTAGAGATTCGGATCTCAACATAAATTGTTCTCTAATTTTCAATGTAAATTTCCCGACTTCTCGAAAATAGAAACTTGAGATAATTCTGTAAAACTAGAAGAAAAAAAATTATTTTAGTGTAGAATAAATTTGCTGTCGAGTACTCTATTTGAAGAGAAGAAGTAAAAAATTCTTGAAAATTAAACACGAAACTCAGGTCAAATATTGACCAAATCTAAAAACGTTTACATTAGAATAATTAAATAACATATTTTGCATTTTCAAGCATTTTTAGTCAAATATACGTAAATATTTACTTTTGAACTTTTTTTGTGAGTACAATACATTGAACTAAATGTAATATGAAAAGGGAAACGATAATAATATAAGAAATGGAAAGTTTTTAATATAACACTGCTGAGCGTATCACAGTATGAGTTTAATGCAACGTGGCTTTATCCAGCCGGTAGTATACTATATCGTTATTAATCCTTGCGGCGCTCGGAATGTAGTAGTAGTCTACATACGTGGTATGCAAAGAGATGCGAAGCATAAAATGATTCGACGCCTAAAGGGATGGAAAAGCAGAACACTCTGCGACTAATTTCGTTGAATGTGAAATCTGTGAGTCGGAAGTCGGATGGAAATGACACTTGGTTGGTTCAGGACCATTCATTTATTTGAAATTTCTAAGGAATACTTGGCACTCGACTTTTTAAGCTTTGCATTAAAACGAGACTCTTATCCAATTTAAGGCGAAATCAAGACAATTTTCTCATGAGAAAAGACGACCTTGTTGCAACAAGTTCATTTTGAAACCCCTTTTTCAATCCCATTTTATCCTCTCCTTTTTCTTTCTAGTCTTTGAAAATACTTTTTTCAAATAATTTTTTTCTAAACTGTTATTTTCAATCCCTTTATTCCATCCCTCCTTTTACAACAACTGTACCCCTGCTGGAAGTAAAGAGATAGAAATCCTATCCCTTTCTATCTTTTTCTATCATTAAGATAGAAAGGAATAACGATCGTTTGTCCCCTTCTATCTCTTTCTTTCCATTGCAATCCACATCTACATTTATTTCTTTGAATCTCCTCTTTTCTATCCCTTTCTATCTCTTGTCTATCTCCGCCTATCCCTTTCTATCTCCGTCTATCTCTTTCAATCTCCACCTCTCTATCTCTTTCTATCTTTTGTCTATCCCCGTCTATCTGTTTCTATCTCCTTTTCAATTTCAATTCGATTTTATCTCTTTTAATCTTCAGTTCTCTATTCCTTTTTATCTCTTTTCTATGCCTCTTTATCTCGTGTCTATCTCTGCTTATCTCTTTCTATGTCCATCTCAATCCACATCAACGCCTATCTTTCTCAATCCAAATTTCTCTATCTTTTTCTATCTCTTTGTTAATCACGTTTCATTCCTATCTCTTTCAATCCTCACTTCTCTATCTCTTTCTATCTGTTTGTGAATCGACTTTCATTCCTATCTCTTTCAATCCCCACTTCTCTATCTCTTTGTATCCCTGTCTATCCTTTTCTATCTGCATTTCAATCCACATCTATACCTTTCTATCTTCTTGACAATGAAAGTTCGCTCTAATCTCTTTTAATCCCACTTTTCTTTCTCTTTCAATCTTTCCCCTATCCTCATCTATTCTATTTCCATGTCAATCGTAATTTACTGCTATTTTTTTTAATCCCCTGATTTCTGTCCCAGCCTATTTCTTAACTTATCTCGAATATCTTCTTCTCTTTTTCAATTTAACTCTTTTCTATACAAATTTATTCTTTTTTATCTCATTTCTTTTCAATTATTTCGTTTTTAATGAGTAGTTATTTGTTATTAATTGAGAGCATATATATATATTGGAGGCGTGACCTTAACAGCCATATATATTCTTCCAACTTATTTTTAAATGAATAAATAAAATACATCTATAAGATAAACAAAAGATAGAAAAAGTTAGAAAAGTGGATATTGAAAGAAATTATATAACATTGTAGTTAGAATATAAAAGTATTATGCAGGTTTAAAATATGAAGATTAACTCTCTGGACCCACACTTTGGAAGCTTCTATTTACAGCTTAAATTAATCAATTTGAGTGAATTCTTTTTTATTCGACCCAGGGTGGGTCCAGACGGTTAATAAGTTAATAAGAAAGAAATAGTCTTGTGAATAGAAAGATATACAAATTTCTAGCAAGGGAGATAGAATTAGGGATAGAAAGGAATAAAATTTTCTTGAAAATAAATAGACTAAGATATAGAAAGAGATTACCAAAAATAGAGATAGACTTAGGGATAGGAAGAGATAGATATTACCAGACACAGGGATAGACTGATAGATAGAAATAGATATATACCATCAGACTTGGGGATACAATAGTGGATAAAAAGGGATAAGGTTTTGGGAATGCAAAATGTATACTTGGAACAGATAGAAAAGTTCTATCCCCTTCTCTCTCCATCTCTTCACTTCCAGCAGGGTGAAGTAATATCAATAATCCCCATTTCAGAAGAATAAGTTGACCGAATTGATATAATCGAATCAATAAATTAGATTATTGGTAAGTGATGGCTAACCTTTCAAGGATCAGAAGTGGTTTTTTCCTCGAGGGGATGATTCATTAACAATATACTAAGCACTGGCAGAGATGAAATGTTGGAGAGGGCAAACTTGGATAAGTAGAACGAGGCAAAGATCGAATCACGTAGGACATGGAATCGAAATCGATAAACAAGACACGGTCCAATAAAGCTCTAGGATCACTGGCAGGAGAATTGTAGGGTGAGGTTCGACAGCATCGTCCATCCTTGCTGGCGAATTGGCCGGCGGGGACGAACGATGTTCGTCGAAGTATACGGCGGTTTTACGTTTACCTGCTACCTCTAAAGTATTAAAGAACCTTGTAGGATTTACACGGCTGTAAAACCTTGGATGAGGTATACGACTGCCGAAGATGAAGCACAAACATGAAACTGTGTACTGCTTTCATACTCCCAAGTATGTACAACATGCTCGATGAAGTAGAGGAAGGCACTAAACAATCCTGCCTACCCTTGAAATATAAACCGACCGCCCTGTTGCTTCCAAAAATGATGGTATTAAACATACATTTACCGCGGAACCACCCTCATACTCTTACTTTTTAGTCTATATATCTAACGCCGTTTCGAGCTTCATCTTATTCATGTGGTTTAAGTTCTGAACGTTCAAGTGAACGAATTTTTGTATTCATTGTATTTTAAACTATAAACAGTTCTAAAACATTTATAATGTCTTCCATATTCTTCCATAAAAAGTTAATGTTAATACTGAAGCGAGTAATTATAATTTCGCGCGTTGATTACGTGGAATGAATGACGAGTATGACGTAAGGATGTGCGACCTATCACCTTTGCTGAAAATCTATAGAGTAGGGACCTTTGAGGTGATGAGCAGGCTGACGAACAGTGATCATTCTTTTTAATTCTGATCGTTGAGCTTGAGCGACGGAAAATTTGTCACATCACGCTTTACTCATCACAGAACTTGGCTAAAGGTATTTTTTTTGATATAGATTCAAAGGTCTTTAATTGTTTAAAATAAGGTGATAGGTTGTGCTAATTTTTCGTGTGCTTTTTTTTTATTGTTTCTAGTGTGGTGTGTTTAAATTATCTCCGATTTTGTCCATATTTATCGAGGAGAAGAGATGATGCGGTGGAATAACTGTGTGAATTATATGTTGATGTCGATCCCCTTGTGAGTGGATATAGAAGGCTTGGGCCAGACGTCGAATATTGGTTTTTTCCTGACTGAAAATCATCGACGACCATTGGAAAGAATGACTCCATTTCTCGACCGTCCGTTAAACCAACGCCTCTTCAAAACCTCTCGCAACGGTATCGTCCGTAAGTTTTCCACGCATGTTCCCCTCGATTTGGGATCTATTTTTTGTTTTTGATATTATATTTGGCGAATCGACAAACTCGTTTAGTAATTATTGTCTTCGCTTTTGATTCGTTTTCGCTCATACGTAATTCTGATTTTATCGCATTTCTCTATCTAATTTTTTATGTGTAATTTTATCCATGGATTTATAGTTATGTCTTTAATTTGATCGATTGTCAGCGATTTATGTTTCGCTTCTTCAGTTTGATATTTATCTCGCTTCTTTAATTACATTTTATCTGATTTTATGTATTATTGCTGATTGATTTTATAATCTTTATTTAAATAACACATATTTGTATTTGGCTATTTGGGGAATTTGAATTCTAAGAATTATTTAAATTTAACGTGCTCTCGCCTGATTATATTGTTTGTGTGTAATTGTATTGTTTAAATCAGACGGTTGCCTTCGCTTTATGATCTTATTATTGTCACGATTCTTATTTCTGAATGTAACGGTTGTCTGTTGATTATTTATATTCGTCTTTATAACTGAATTATTGCCGCTCTGTTCGATTTGACAATATATGTTTGTAAACATTTATTATAGTGCTCTTTGTCAATTGCTTGCCTGCCCAGACGATTCTTAATTTAAATTTCATTATTCTCATATCTGGAATTAGTCCTTTCTTTAATCTAGACTTTCCTGGAATCTAACCGTATTTTTGGAGAATATTATTTAACTTATTAGATTAAATTTGAAATAAATGTGATCCCCGAAATTGATTGGTCACAATACAAATGAATCAATGTTTTAAAACTGTTTATAGTTTAAAATAGATTCAATACCAAAATTCAGAATGTTCAGAATTTAAACCACATTGTTTCAGGAAAAATTTAATTTACCAACTTCTTTGACAAAATATACTTTGTGGCAGATGTTTATGTATGTGTCATTTGACTTGTTCATGGCAATCCTTGGAGAGAATAAAATATTTCATGGGTGTCTCATGTGGGATTATCATATGATATTCTTTTGTCCCGCTGAAAAGAACGAGGAGGAATTCCGTAAGTCGTAAAATGAGAGGACAGTGTCTCTAAGTCACTGAATCGATATTGTGTTATAGGATGCGCTTTTCTGTCGATGTGATCTTGTAAACAAGAGTGCTGCAGCATACATGTGTGTATGTAACTTAATACCTTTGAGTTACACTTGCTATCGCTATGTATATATGCAAACTGTAAAATTGGATCGTGCGACTCCACTTCGCCTTCTTATATTTTTCCCGCCAAATATTCCCTTCAATACTCTTTGCCAGTCCTTTCTCCTTGTTGTCGTCCATTTTCTCTTTACTCAGTCGAGAGAGACTTTTATGGTCAACCCCCATGCTTTTCCTTTTACGCGTATTGGAATAAATACTGCCTTCATTGAAAATCGGATGCTTTCAAATTTAACAGGTCGGATAAATTCAGAGAGTAGAAAACTCGGGATAAGCTATAAAAACTAAATTCTTTATCTTGGATTAAAGATAAAATTTCAGAAATTGGTTGGAGTTTCAGAGAATTGATCAAAAGGGTTTTTGAAAAGCATTTAAGGAAAAGAAATGTCAAAGGGTCTAAACTAATTCTTTGACCAATATTCTTAAAACCTTCGAGCACATTTTTGAAACGTTTACCATTCAGTTTATTTCGATTTCGTTAACGTTTTACGGTCGAACTCCTTCCCTCAATCGCCCAAAGTAAACTCGAAACCCCATTCCAGTTGACGGTAATTCTCCATGGAATCGAACCCTGTGGTGGCAACGTCGCTGCAATGGGATTTCACTTTAACCGCTTCCATGCCACTGCATGCAGTCTGCAGACCGATCTTGCGGAATGAGATTGAGAGAAAAGATTCACGATTTTCTCAAATTATTGATTGTAATTAAAGGATTCTTGAATCTAGAGCTTTACATCATTGAGTGTTCAATATTCACAGAAAACATATGTACTTTCCGATATTTAACTATTTATTTAACACTGCATGAATCGTCAATTTAACACTTCATGAATTGTCAATTTAACATAATAATTAATTATTCGAAGCAAACCTGAGGCGGAAGTAACGAATGCATTTACATATGAAACGAGAACTGGAACTCACGCAGAAATTATTCGTGAACCACGAGTAATAATAAAAATTCAGAAGTTTAGTTTGCACAATTTCGGTCAAATGGATCAGTTTGTATCATAATTATATGTTCCAGTGGATTTTAATACGGAGTTCAGTTATTCAATTAAATCAAACAGTTTGATAGGATTAATTCGCTTTTTAATTATAGTTTTAAAATTTTTTTCTCCTGATCAGACACCGCTGGATTGTAGATATAGCCGTGAAATTAAAGCGAAATTTCTACATGGGGTGTTTATTTAATAGTTTGTATCTATCATCTAAAATATCGTATAATTTTTCAATTTAAGTAGTTTGGCTACCTATATACATAATGTAGTACAACTTCGGACTATTGTCATTTCACGAGTCTTATCGCTTATACAGGAACCATGTGAGAAATATGAGGCGGAAAATCGTAGAGGTACTATCATGATACACGTAAAGCACGAACAACTATGGAAGAAAGTATAGAGCTTTTTCGTTTGTCCCGATCGATCGATGGAGAAACGACTGTGGACAATATCTTCGTTTTTCTTTCTTAGTTCCCTGCAACGACTGTGTCGTTCCATGCTTCCTGTCCCAAAACAACTAGGTCATAGATTTTATTGTATCCTTAGATTAAAATCCACCACGTGTGGAAAATATAGGAAAAAAAAGTTTAAAGTTAAATTCTAAACATTTGACACACATATGATCATATGTTATTATTATTATTATTATTATTATTATTATCACATATCATCATATGTTATCATTCCTTATCGAATTTTAATATATTTACGAAAACAAATGTTTTAGGGTCGATTATTTTGTGAAATAGTTTTGAAATAAATTATTATAAAATATTACTCTTTTTACTGAAAATATATTTGTAAAATATTCAAATTTTTATTGCGGGATTACTGTTGCAACCCGTGCAGAAATTTTGATGGGGTTCTGACAAGGTCCTGGTCAGTTTCCCTGAATTAAGGAAGACTGGTCAGGGCCATGTCAGTTTACCCCAAAAAGACCCTATTAAATATCCCACCTAGGAAAAACTGGTCCATACCCTAAAAAACATTCTGTGGATTCATTATTCACAATATATGATTATTAAACTATATTTAGTTTTCTAAAAACAAAAGTCCTATTATAGAACAGAGGTATTAATTATATAGAAACAATAAGTAATTAAATTTTTTTTTAATTTCCAAATAGCTCACCGGAGTTTCAAGATTTTAGAGTACCTATTAAAAAAAATTTTTAAGTGTTAAATGATATTAAAGAATTTATTAGGATTTTAAAAATATTTCAAGTAGTTTCAAGAAATTTAAGTTTAATTTCACTTACATTTCAAGAAATTTTAAGTGATTCTAGAAAATTTAAAAGGATTTCTAAAGAATGTAAGGATTTTCTAGACTTTTCACAAGATTTAAAACATTGAAGAGATTTCAAAAGATTTTAAGATATTTTCCAAGATTTCAAAGATATCAAGATTTCCTAAAGGATTTCAGAAGAATTTAAAGCGATATAAATGAATTTCAAGTTATTTTAAAGCAGGTTTAAAAAGTTTTTAAGGAATTCCAAAAAAAACTCAATTCAGGACTTTCAATTATTTAAAAATATTTGTAAATATTTTACGGGGTTTTTAATGAAGTTCAGTAAAAATATCACATAATTCTAAAAGAACAAGAAAAAATTTAAGAATTTGCAAGAAATTTCAGACTTATTAAAATATGCCAAAGATTTTCTAGATTTCAAGTGATTTTAAAGAATTTAAAAACACTAAAAAAAACATTCAAACATTCAAAATTGTTTCAAAATTTTGAAGTAATTCGGCAATAAAAAAATGCTTTAGTATTCTTTATTTGTTAAAACTCTTGAAATTTACTTGAATTACTAAAAACTCTTCTAATTCTTGAAAATCCCTTTAAATCTCTAGTTATTAAAAGTTATGAAAATAATATAATCATAAAATGTAGTTTAATAATAATTTCCATGAAAATCTGTTTAAAATTCCTAGAAATATATTTTTCCGTGTTTGGCAATAATATACAAATTATTAAATGTTCCAGTATATAAATATAACCATCTTTTATTTTTGCATAAATAATCCAGTACGAAAAGTGTTGGAATTTCCCTATTTTTACCCGATGTTTGATTTCAACGAGAAAAACTCTTCAATGCCTTATTTTAATTGAAATTAATGAGATATTACTACTGTATCATTGCTCCATAAATGCCCAATAATATAAAAATATTTTTATCGAAAAGAGAAATGCCGACCAGGACCTCGTCAGAACCCTATTTTAAATAGAACTAATAGCGACAATTTATGGCTTGGACAAAAGTCAGATAACGTATTAAAAAATTATGTGCGACATTAATTGTTAAGTAGAATGAATAATTCATAAAAAATTCGATATTTCATGTCAATTATGAGCTTCATGTCACTTCAGAAAATCTTTAATTCCATCCCGGACAAACCATAAATGATTGATAATTCTGAGAGATTATTTATTAAAAATGTACATTATATATAAGATATGCCAGAAAAAAGCATTACAACAAAAAACTAGAAAAAGTGTACCAATGAAAATTCGTCCAAAGCCTAAATTACGTTGCCTTTCTCAAACGACATTTCGTCGATATCGAGTCGACGTGGTATGTTTCAAATCGGATTTTCGAAAGTGTTCTTACAATTTTGAACGGTACTATGTATATATTTATACATAATCCAGGAAATGCTATGGATTGGTTGAGAGGGTTAAAAAGCAATTTTCCGTCTCTGTCAATCTACCAATTGCTACGGATAGCGAAGCAATTTCAACTCAATTTCTACAATTGAATGAGCGTCACATTGGAAAAACGAGTCGCGTATCTCTACGAAGCGGCAACCGCGTGCCTACAAAGCACGGTTTGTGCGTGCGAAAAATCTAACGAGTTGCAAGCAGGGCCACGTTGGAAAAAAGAACATATGAAAAACGAGAGATGGACGAAAAAGGGGTAGATGAACGCGTGAAAAAGGTACGAGACTCGATGTGATAAAAAAAGAAAGAATGAAAACAGAAAAAAAAGCAGAGGGACTAGGGACTAGGGGGTGGAAATCAGGGATGGGGCTCGAATACGTTGACTGACAATAGATCGCTTAGAGGCAGAGACGTGTCAGCTGTCGCGACACCGAAGGGCCCGATCCAGTGATTGACAGTTTTATAGGGGATTCCCAAGCCGTTTTTGGATTTATGATCCAACAGCCGAGCAAAGTAATTGTCTCCTACTATCTAGAATTTCATTGAGGGTTGGGGAGAAGGTGACATAATCCGCAATCGCATTCATGCGGGTCAAGTGTTACATCGAAACTTTCCTCGTTAACGCATCGGCGATAAATATCCTGATCCCGAAACATTCCCAGACCCCACTTGCACTTGCTCATGCACCCAGAATTTCCCTTTGTTAGCAATACTGAATTTATTTCTCTTGAAAGAGTTACAAATCGAAGGTGAATACTGTAACTAATGGATTGGCGGGTCCAGCTAACAGAATCAACTGATAGATCGAGGCCAACCTTTTTGCCGAGAGTTGTTGTAGTCTGGATAGGGAGATCAGTCAATTCGGCAAATAAGGTCAGTCGATCTGAATAAAATTGAACGAACTTTTATAAGAACGAACGACTTTTTATAAGTTGAGAATCGAGATATGAGGGTGAATGCATATTCTTTAATTAAGAACCTCTTCGTTTGGTAATTTTCTGCAAGAAGTTGGTGTAATTAACATTTCGCAAAATATGAAGTTTAATTTGAATAACTGTTTTCTTAAGACTCTTTATATTTAAGACTTGAAAGCTTTGAATGCGGGAAATTCTTCATCACAAGAAAACGAAAAGGCTTCTTTAGAAACAAGTAGGAAAGGAGAAGAAGCGAAAGGTAAGATTAGCTGACTTTGCACTGCATCGACTTTCTCGCATTGAGTCTAAAGTAACTGAAATTTTCGAAAGTTTACGATACTTTGCCTTTCAGGGATTTCGATTCTCGCGATTCCTCGACTTCATTAAAAGTCGCGCTGTGATTTGCAACAGATTTCAGCAATGTTGGAAATTGTGGTTTAAAACTTCCCACATAAATTTTAACCAGAGCTGCTAAGAGAATACTTAATGCACAAAGTATATATAAGAAAGGTAGAAAAATATATCTACGGAAGTGTCAAAAATAATGAAGCAACTGCTGATTATAAAGTTGGGAAATACTTAATAAATTACAATATTACTCACCTCACAGTTGGAGTGGCTGATATTACTCAGGTTGAGTCTGAAGACCTTGTCCCTGAAAAAGAATGATATAAATTATGCTTTATTCAAGTGGGATTAAAAGTTAGGATAAGCAGACAAATACAAAGAAGGCCAAGGTGAATTCTCATTCCGCGCGTACACACGAGCACATTACTCTCTGACTGGCCTCGCCCTTATCTCTCATCGGTTATATATGATTACATACTACCGCAGCAGTTGGTGCCTCACAGCGTTTCTTAAGGCGGCAAATGTTTGAAGAACGGCACAGAATTTATATGAGCCAGAGAAAAGCGATGCGCTAGGATCTCTTGGTTCTGGATAGAGCATGAAGCTTATACTAATGGAGATATCGTGCTAGTGGAGAGTCTTGAAGAGTGGAAAGAGACGATTTCGCTTTCTCACTCGAGACCCTTCTTTCACCCAAAGGACAGATAATACCAAAGATAGAGATTCGTAATCACTTTTAAGTTTTGAGAAATCTCCGTAGCCTTGTGGATTATACTAAAGATAAAATATATGCTGTAATATTTATTATATTATAGGTAGAAAGCATCAAATTTGCACTTAGAATGCTTGAGGAGAAGGGATACGGCCCGGTTGGTAGCGTGCTCGCGCTCCACGCGAGTCCACTCATCGCGCTAACCATTTCCGAGACACGGAAACACAAGAATTTACATCTTCCTGTATTTTCAATCAATTTATATTTAATTGGCTCTCGTTTCAAAAGTGAAGATGGTGAACAAACAAAGAATCATTTCGAATTTGTTTTCATTTAATAAAGTAAATTGTAGGACCCTTGAACAATGTAATAGAGAAGCTATCATATTTTCTATGGATTTCTATCGTTGAAATATTGTTATAGCATTTCAGTGTTTCGAAAATTGTAAAAAAAAATATAATTGGAACGATAAAATTAATATATGATAGCCAGAATGCTAGTAAAAGACAATCAATATTTCGTATTCGTAAACTAATTTCGTTTTCCAATGTAAAATAAAAATGAGAAATTTATGAAGTAGTCAATACAAAGTCAAACGAACATAAATAAAATATATTTCGACGTTCGTTATATTGTCAGTTCTCATGATATTTTTGGAAAATGGGAGCACGGAATTTTCTTGTTTACAAAAAGTATCAACAGGACTCTGCGTGTAACAAACGACAAACTTTGCTGGAAGCAAACATCCAATTTTCAGGTCACTGGAGTTTTATTTTCATCTTTATGCTCATACTTTTATTTTTAGTTTCTCTACGATGTTCGGAAAAGTTAATTTCATATAATTTTCTATAAAACTGGCTAAAAAGAGGTACTTCATCTCATTTTTATATCAGATACTTTTATAAATCTACTAGAAATTTCGTAATCAACTTTGTTTAAATCAATTTAAATCAAATAAATTTAATCAAATTTAAATCAAATAATTATAAAATTTGAGGAATTAAAATGGATCAATTTAAGAACACTCTCTTGTGTCTGAGTGAACATTACATCGATTTCATTTTTCGCTAATAAGATCATCAAAACTTCAAGTCTTCATATAAATTTCCAGACAACGTCTTTTTCTCGACATTCAGACGATAACTATTCGTATCGATATCGTGCATCGTTAATTAGAAATACGGTACCGGGTTAATTGTAGTTTTGTTGATCCGCGGCTACGTTGCGGTTCACTCGCAATCAAGGTACGCTAATTGAACGCTTCCAATATTATCAGACAGGGTGGCGTGCGCGGTGAAAGGCCTTGGAGAGGGAAAAACTTTTTTCAATTTATATAGATGATACCACGCGACGAAAATTTGCCAATAATTGCGGTTTTTAATTTTTCTCAATACAAGGAATATGATTGAATTTTTCAAAACATTCGCCAGAATCAGTCCCTTGTCTTTGATATAAAAAAAAAGTTAAATTAAAAGCAAATATTTCTTTTATACATATTTTTCACCGTATATTTTTTTCTTTATCTGTTGTTTCAATTCTGGAAATATTTTTATATCCCAAACTTGAAGTCATAAAAAAAATCAATTTTGAACATAAACTGTAACTTGTTTTCCCGGTTCTAAATTAAAATCGATGCTCTTGTTTTGCCCGGCTTTGCCCTTATCTTTTGAATGTGAAAGAAACTCTTCATACTTTTAATTGAGCACAGCTGTAAAGATATCCTAGCAAGATAGGATCAGGAAAAACGATCGATGTATTGAACGTTGAAGATAGCGCGATATCAAAGAGATTTGCAATAACGGGACGAGGAGAAGTGTGGGGGGGGGGTATCATCAGATCATAGGGATGGTGTAAGGTATTGTGGCGTGAACGTAAATCGAGTTTACCCAGTTTTCAAATGTTACGAAACATTAGCGTCATCGGTTTGCCGCATAACTTTATTCCAATAGCCATTCATCATGGCTTTCAATAGAGTGCGCAGTCAAACGGAATGCGCAGCGCAAATGCGAGCACCCACCATTCATCCTGGTTAACGGCGCCGTAAAAAAGTAAATACCAGTGACGAAAAACAAATCCGACTTGGAATTCAAGCCGAACTTTCTTACTATACCTATACTAAGGGTTGGAGAAACTTTCGAGATGCAGCCGCATGTGCCGTCACAGCGCGCCAAAGAACACCGAGCTGGGAAACCAATTTAAAGGAGAAAGGCGAAAAAACGAAATACAAGTAACTCAACGGAAAACGAGCATCGATTTCAATTTAGAAGCGAGAAACCAAGTTATCCTGCGGGCCAGATTTGAAATTGGAAATTTTTATGATGAATTCAAAGATGGGAACAACAAATATTTTGGAAACGGAAATAAGGAAAATGATATTACTATAATTAGCTTCTCGATTATTCATCATCATCAATCTATTGAATAAAAGAATCTGTTATAGATCAGGGTGGCCACAAGATTCAATTTTTAAATTTTTAAATTTTCCTGACATTTCCCTGATTTTTCCCTAACTTTGAGACAAATTTCTCTGACAGAAAAGTATTACAAATGCGTATATTTTCAATAATAATACTATTGACATTTTTCAAAAATGTCGTATATCAGTTTAAATCTTTTGAAATTTAAAATCACTACACAACATTTAATATTCGTGAAAATCTCTCAAATTTACAACAAATTTTGAAAAGATCTCTTAAAATTTATAGAAATTTCGTGAAATTCCTAAAAATCTCTTAAAATTTCCTGTAATCGTTCAAAATTCCATAAAACATTTTCAACTATATAATATTCAAAATTCCATGAAATCCTTTATAATTATTTTACAAAATCGTTTACAAATCATACAAATCTCGTGAATTTCTTTAAAATTTCCTAAAGTGCATTAAAATCTTAAAAAAAACTTAAAATAAAATATCTCACAAAATTTTTTAAAAATCAAAAATAACTTGAAATTTTTTTAAATTCTAAGAGGACTTTTAAAATTCCTTAAAATCATTTTTAAAATGTTTAAATTATTTTTACTTTTTACAAGCTTTTTAAATTCCTTTAGAATTCCACGAAAAACTTTAAAATCCCTCAAAATACCTAAAGATTTCTTAAAATTCTTACAAGTTTCTTAAAATTCTTTATAATTACATGAAAAATTTTTAAATCCCTTTAAATACGTAAAAATTTTTTTAATACTTTTTGAAAACTTTTCAAAATTCCACAAAATCTTTAGAAAATCCTAAAAATCTCGTATAATATCACTTTAAATCTTTTAAAAAACCACTTCACAACATTCAACATTCGTAAAAATCTATCTAATTTACAACAACTTTTGAAAATATCTCTTAAAATTCATTGAAATTTCTTGAAATTCCTAGAAAAATCTTAAAATTCGACGAAATCCCTTCATATTTGTTAATATTTCATGCAATTCCTTCAATTTTCACTAATATTTTTTAAATTCCTCAAAATCCTTTGAAATACGTTAAATTCCAATAAAAACTTCAAAATCTTTTAAAATTCATAAAAATCTCTTTAAATTTCCTACAATCCTTCAAAATTCTATAAAACATTTTCAGAATCTTAAAATGCACAAAAATTTCGTTAAACTATTGGAAACCTATTGGAATCCTTTAAAACTCGCTGAAATCTTTTGAAATTCCTAAAAAAATATTTAAATATCTTAAAATTCCACTACAATATTTTAAATTACTTGAAATTCTTTATAATTACTTCACATGATCGATTAAAATCGCTAAAAAAAACTCTTGAACAAAATTTCACCAAGTCTTTTAAAAATCAAAAATGACTTGAGATTTTTTACAATTATGATGAGGAATATTAAAATTACATGAAATCATTTTTAAAATGTCAAAATTACTTAAAATTTTTAAAAGTTTCTTACAATTCTTTAGCATTCCACAAAAAACTTTGAAATTCCTTAAAATACGTAAATATTTATTAAAATTCTTAAAAACCTCATAAAACTCCTTAAACTCTTTAAATTTTTACAATTTTCTTAAAATCCTTATAATTCCACGAAAAACTTTTAAATCCTTTAAAATACGTAAAAAAAACCTTTTTAATATTTGAAAACTTTTCAAAATTCCCTAAAATTCTTTGAATTCCCTAAACTTCCTTGAAAATCTCTTAAAATTCCATGAATTCCTTCTAAAATTCAACTAAAGCTTGTCAATATGATTCAAATCTCTTGTAATCACTTAAAATTCCTAAAAATCTCTTAAAATCTTTTAAAATTATTGAAAATGTCTTGAAATCATTAGAAACCTAGAGAATCTCAGAGAATACTTGGAAATTATTTATAATCCTTCGAAATCTTTGGATACTTTCTAAAATTTGTTAAATAAATTTAAAAAGTTATATAATATTTAATACGATGAAAATAAAATAGTCAATATAAATGTCAATTTTTATTTTCCCTGACAACTACTCGCCACCCTGAATGAATAAAAGAATCTATTATAAATGTTTTGTAAATTTAAGTAATCAGCAATTATTACAATTTTGTTTCCAGAAATGCAATTTCAAAAACTCGATCATTTTGAAGAACTTTATATTCCGGAATAAAAATCGTTTCGTATTTCGAAGGAGGTAATAAATTCCAGGGATTTTGTAAGTATCCTTATAGACTCGGTGCGCATCCTTAAAGTTGAAATTTGCTACCTAGGGGCAATATCAGCTGCACTAAACTCAGAATTAGGTTTACGGTAGAGTGGAAATTTAATGGGAATTCGTGCAATGGAGCTGACATGAGAAGAGAAGGAATCTTAATCGTTACAAATCATTCGAAAGAAACGTCTATCAGCTGTGCTCCTCTTTCTGCAAATTCTTATTGGAATTCGATATATACGCTGGTAGTAGATATGTACCTATCCACGAGTCGAGTCCGCGTAAGCACGTGGAACCGAGCCAGAAGCCGGAAACGTTAAAATTGAAGTACCTGCCTTCTTGGGAAAATGCAATTTATCGTTACTGCGCCTTCTTCGACTCTTACATTTCCACTCTCGTTATAAAAAAGAAAATTAGTTTAAGACCTTAAAGAAGTTACACCTCGTTTTTAGTTTATTACACTTTTTATATCACGATCCGGGATTATTACACCATAATGGTGTAAAATCCTAGAGAATCACCTGCAGAATCCAGATAGAGCTCTGACTTCTCATCGTTCATGCAGGTCCTACTCTAATGTTTATGAACAATAAATTTTATCATCTGAAGAAACATCTGTCTCTTAATTGAATCAAGTAAATTACTCCTTTGGATAAAAACTTGGAAGTAGTGAGTTTATTGAGTAGTAGTTTTTTGGTCATTTATATGGGAAAAAGAAGAAAGTCCCGCAATCTTGGCAGGCATCCCGACTCGTTCATCAATGCGAATCATTACTTCCGGCTGACCGATTCGAAATACGTAGCCTCATCCTAAAAGGCGGTGGCGCGTGTGTCGGGTGAAATTTTGATTTACTCAAAGGGCCTTTATTCAAGGATCTATGTAATCCACCGGCTGATCTCACGAACCCGTGCAGTCGACCATCTCAACGAAGGATATCTTTCCACGTTTTTTTCCTCGCTTATCAGGTTCCCTCGTTTGTAAACTCATGTCCATTCAGACCAGCAGCCCTCGGCTCTCTCTATTATCAAAGCTCTGTAGCATTTTGTTGGTATTTACGAAATTAAGGGGGTCTTTACAAAGGAAGTTCCTCGAGGACCTACGACCCATGGAATAATAGTCCCCCACTAATGATCTTAACAGGACATGGCAATGACTTGGATTCTGAAATGAAGACCAGACCTTTGGAAAAAAATGTCAAACTTTGTTGACTTTTTAAATATTTTGTTGGGTTCCTGCTTTTCTAAAACAGATTCCCTTAAAAGAAAAGAAGGTAGAAAAATTGAAAGATTCTTGTCTTAATCTTGTATCAGATAAAATGATATTGTACCGCACTTGGCTTACATGAGCTCGAACGAAAACCTGTAGCAGTTGTTTTGTATTCATCCCACGTTTTGAGCGGAAGTGGGCGTCGCGACGTGCGGAGACACGAGATTTATCGGAAAAGTTTACGATGGTAATTTGACGAACGAATTTTCCAGTCAATTCTTATTTACATACTTTTCTATTGCAATTATAGAGATAGATTTTTTTTAGAAAAAATTGTAAACTGAAATATAATACTGGAAAAAGCTACATGTAGGTAAATTCTAATTGAAAAAGTTTTAAAAACGAAAGAGAGCTGGAAAGGCGAGACTCGGAATTAAAAATTAACCTGACTCGGCAAGGAAACTTGACACGGTATTCCATAAATATTTTTCTTCCAGTAGCACTGTTTTTACGTGCGCGCTTGTTACTTTACTCCCTTACTCGCTCGGTATGAAAAGTAATAATGTTACTCACATTGCTCCGACGTAGAGAACATCCCTTTTGCTGTCCAGGTAAAGAGTTCTGTAGTACAGCATCCCGCAGCTGAATTCTCGTACATGCTCTGAAAACAGACAGAAAGAGGATTAATGCTGATGCTCACGATCGATTAACACACAAAAACGCGTACTCGCCGAAGCGTCGAGTCGCTCGGTTGAATTTTATTATTTCCCTTACAATAAATTTACCGTAACATCTCTGCATTTCATAATCCCTATGAAAGCTCACTTACTTTTCAAAGCTTTTCCTGTCAAATACGTACATATTTACATTCTTTTCAGTTCAATTCAAAAGCTCCGGTTAATCTCTTCAAGAACGTGAAAAATACCATAGAGAAAATGACAAAAGATCATTCAATGTACCAGAAAATTCAATTAACGATTAAACAAAGTGATATAGGTCACGAAATTCTATTTTTCAATTTCCCCTGACATTTCCCTGACTTTCAGAAAAATTTCTCTAACAGAAAAGTATTAAAAATGCGTACATTTTCAATAATAATACTATTGAAATTTTTTTAAAATTTTGTATAATATAACTTTAAATCTTTTGCAATTTAAATTCACTTCACAACATTTAAAAATCGTAAAAATCTCTCGAATTTATAACAACTTTTGAAAAGATCACTTAAAATTCATTGAAATTTTTCGAAATTCCTAGAAACATCTTAAAATTCCACGACATCCCTTCAATATTCACGAATCTTCTTAAAATTCCTCAAAATCCTTTTAAATATTTTAAATTCTAAGAAAAACTTCAAAATTTATTAAAATATCTAAATATCTCATAAAATTTCCTGTAATCCTTAAAAATTCCATAAAAATTTTCAAAATCTCGTGAAATAATTTTAAATTCCAATATAAATTTTTAAATCTCTTCAAATATATACAAAAATTTCTTTAAATTACTGGAAACCTATTGAAATTCCGTAAAATTCTATGAGGACTATTAAAATTCCTTAAAATAATTTTTAAAATGTCAAAATTACTTACAATTTTTACAAGCTTCTTAAAATTCTTTAGAATTCCCTGAAAAACTTTAAAATCACTTAAAATGCGTAAAGATTTCTTAAAATTCTTGAAAACCTCTTGAAATTCCTTAAATTTCTACAAAATATTTGATAAATCATAAAAATGTTATGAAATCCTTTTACATTCAATGAGGAAAATTTTAATTCTTCAAAATCACTTTAAAATAATTAAATATTTCTTAAAATTCTTAAAATTTTCTTAAATTCCTTAAGATACATAAAAAAAACCACTATAATATTTGTAAACTTTTCAAAATTCCCTAAAATTCCACAAAATATTTAGAAAATCATTAAAAATCTCGTTAAATCCTTTAAAATTTTTCAACTAACTTTAAAATTCTTTTTGAATTCCCTAAACTTTCTTAAAAATCTCTTAAAATTTCATGAAGTCTCTTGTAATCCATTAAAATTCCTAGAAACCTATTAACAATTTTTTAAATTATTGAAAATCTCTTGGAATCATTAGAAACCTAGAGAGAATCCTGAATTTTTAAATCTTCAAAATTGTTAATATTCCACGAAGTCCCTTCAAAATTCACTAATTTTTTTTTAATTCCTCAAAATCCTTTTTTTTAAATCTTTTAAAATTCCGAAAAATCTCTTAAAATTTCATATAATCCTTAAAAATTCCATCAAAAATTTTAAGAATCTCGTGAAATATTTTTAAATTCCAGTAGGAATTTTAAAATCTCTTAAAATACACGAAAATTTCTTAAAATCATTGGAAACATTGAAATCCCTTAAAATTCGCTGAAATCTTTTAAAATTCCATGAAATCTTTTACAATTATTTTAAAAAATTGTTTACAAATCATAAAAATCTCGTGAAATTCTTTACAATTCCCTAAAGTGCATTAAAATCTCTAAAAAAAACTCTTTAAATAAAAAAAAATCTCACGAAATCTTTTAAAAATAAAAAATGACTTTAAATTTTTTAAAATTCTATGAGGACTACTAAAATTCCTTAATATCATTTTTAAAATATCAAAATTACTTAAATTTTTACAAGTTTCTTAAATTCCTTTAATGAATGAAAAGTTCTTCTGATTCGTTGAAATGTACGAATTTTTGTATTGATTGTATTTCAAACTATAAACAGTTCTAAAACATTAATTCATTTGCATTAACATTAATTTTTTATGGAATAATACGGAAGACATTTATAATGTCTATGGTAATCTTTAGTTGAAATATAACGTTTAATTTATAATAATATAGAACAAATATTTCGTTGATTTGAACGTTGAAAATTTTTGGTAAATTTACCAAGTGCCTCATTTTCACAAGAAATTTATATATATTATATATACGTCACTTTATCAGGTTCTGAAATTCTTGAGGAGTTTCCATATTTGTTATTGATTTTTTTTTTTCATTGCGCTAGTTCGATAACACTTCAATTTAATTACCTGCATCCATCTTCCCAGTACCCATAATGTCAATACCAATACGAAGCGAAGCGCATTTTGTGGTTTTACAATACGAGTGTCGAAGAATCTATTGAATTCGAGTGCAGTGCGGATCAACAGACTTTTCTCAGAAGAGCTCTAGACATTTTTCATGACCTACATTTCTATAAACTCATTCTATGCATCAAAAGTGCATCTTTTCACTTGAGTTCAGGCACAAGATCTAGGCCAATGAATCGTATGAAATTCTGCAAAATATTGCCTTATAAAGTCACTGCGGAGATCTTTTTTTATTTATTTCCACAAGTCTAGTATAGAGAATGAAAAAATATTCACGTTTTTTGTTATTCATTTTTCAATTTTATAGATCATAAAGACTCTTGAAACGTGCTTACTGCTTGTGCTACGGCTTCTGACGTCTGTTTACACTGTGACCTTATCGTCATAAACCAACTGCAGTTATTCGTTGAGGGTTCTGATTCGAAATGGGGTACAATCTCACGTCGCAATTGAATAAATCCCCCCATAACCAATGCGAGCAGATTAGAAAAGCAGCATCATTTTTTAAATTCGCCTGGCTTCGTTCCAGCCACACTCCGACATATGGCCGCTGAAGATTACGAGGGTACCACCTCGGCCGTGTCCAATATCCTTTAATACGATATTATTATTTTAATTCCTCCAGCCAGCATACATAGCTACCCCGAATTTCCTTCACTGCAGTTGAGATTTATAAGCGACGTATTTATTGTATTTTAAACCATAAAAAGTCTTAAAACATTACTGCATTTCCATTAACAACTTTTTATGGAAGAATATAGAAGACATTTATAATATTCATTTGAACGTTCAAAACTTTTGGTACATGTCCTTGAGTATATGTACCATGCATAATATACTTCCTGAAGAATGCACAGCATGTGTGTTTGCAGAAAAATTTTCATGTGCTCCTTTCCGCCTCGACTTTATAGCTTGCTTGAAGAAAAAAATTAATTGAAAATATGAAAGGGAAACATCCAGCGAGATGATATTTTCCAGCAGCTAAATATTGACATTGATATGCAGCCTCATATTCAGCACTCTGAATTTTTCCAGTGCTAACTGTTCTCAAATCAAGATTATTTTATTTAGGTGTTTTTCTAAAACCTTGAGTTGGTTAATGAAGTGGTAATGAATAAAATTGCGATTCCTGTTGTCCCTCGAAACCCCGAAATTCAAATGGATGACTTCCGGTCGTAGCGACGTTAAACGTTATCTCATTCTACTAACAACCCTGGCTAGATGATTGTATCAGTCCTTTTCGAGTCGAAGAACTTTCTTACGTGAAATTCAGACCGCCATAAGAATCCCATACTATATCTTTTCCTCGCCAAAGTAGCGTAGGGTCTAAGCCTATCAACTAAATGAATCTCACTCGCCCTAAAAATTTCCCGGCAACGGCAACGGACACGCCATAAATAAAGTGGCATTCAACGGATCGATAAAAAGCTGACCAGCAAACAAAATCTGAGGGCTGAGAGGAGTCCGAAAATAGTAAATTCAGAAGAATGAAGGCTTTTTTAATATTCAAGAGAATCTGCGTCAAACTTATGTAATTTTCTTTTGATAGAAAGCATATTTTAAGAACTGTTGCAGAGTCCAAGTCTACTTTTGACATTTCGATTGATGAGACTGCTTTTTAGATACATTGCTTTATTATGAGAAGTAAGAAATATTATAGAATATAATAGAAGCAAGAAAAAGTCAGATATTTCGAAAATTAATGAGCACGGTTTTTCAAATATTCAACTGTCTGCCTTCAATTACAATTTATCGTCTCAATTTTAAAATAAAATTCACTTATAACATATAGGAAGGATATATTTAAATCTTATCGAAAATTTAATGATTTCGATTGAAAAAAGAACTATAAGCGGAATAATAAAATTCTGAAGCGGAGGAGCATAGTCTGTAATATATTAGATATTACAGAAACGACTTTTGAGTAGCTCCGTTCAATACGTGAATGAATATAGATAAGAACGCAAGTCTCTTGTTCGAGGGTAGATACGCAAAAGAGAGGTGGGTGGGGGGGGGGATAGAAGGAGACACTATTCTGTAATACGAACCCCTTTCATTCGATGTCAGCCCCTTCTGATACCGTATAAAATATAGCATTGTTCGCGCTCTGTTAGTCTAGAGTGGAACGAGTCTATTTGGAAAGGGTGGCTTTCTTTCATATGTTAAGCAGATCAGTGTCAGGCTGCACCAGTATGACCGTAGACACTCCATTTTACCCATCTACGCGCTCTTCATCTTATACTTCAGTAAATAATTGCAAACGCATTGAGGAAGGTCTTCAAAAATTATTTAAATCGAAATACCAAGGTAAAAATTCGAAATTTTAATTTTTCGCGGGAAATTACGCCATTTTAGGATTGGCAAACTGGTATTGGTTGCACTACGATACGCCACCTGGTGGTAGTGATGGGATATCGAAAAAAATATATCGATATATCGGAAACTAAATATCGATATGAGATCGATATATCGAATAAAAAATATCAATATTATCGATATTTACGATATTTTTTTATTTTTAAATAAATAATTGATTATATTATTTGGAAACACATTATTTTTCCAATTTTTTTATTGAAATATCAAAATGTATTCATAAAATAGTATTACTTTAATACTATTACAATTTATAATATTGTAGTATTTTTAATAATTAATTTTGTTTTTAATTCTGCTTTTGTCTCTTTTTCTCTCATTATTATGACACAACGCAAAACGTAATGGGATGTCACTTTATTCAATATTCAACAATCAGAACTATCAGAAGAGAAACAAACTCAATTTCTTTTTTCTGCTAATCTGTTTCAAATTCCAAGAGGAGTTCGAGCTACGGCAGAGCCAAGGGAATACGCATTCTTATTGGCTGCAGATATTCTATTAAATTTTTTCATCCAATGAAAGTGCATCTTTCGGTAGATTTTTGCAAAATCAAAGATATAGAATTAAAGTTTGGGAGAAATCCAATGGAATACATATTTGCATTGAATGAGAAAATGAAAATGCTTCTTCGGTTGAATTTTGGGAGAAATAAACAATTTTTAAATAAATAAAAAAAAATATCGATAATATGGAAAATATCGATATTGACTTTGATATATCGTTTTGTAAATATCGATATATCGGACGCTAAATATCGATATTTTGCATGGGCGATCACATAAAAATAGAGATTTGAAATAAATGAAAGTATAATCATACTTTACAGAGTTTTAATATAAAGCAGATTTTTTTTCTTTTTCAAAATTCCAATTAGTAATAAATCAAAAATAATTCTATTCTATTTACATTTGATATTTATAAACATTTGTTCAGCATTTCGAGGAAATAAAAAAAAATCTTGTTCCGCTTTTAAAACTTATTCTCCCTGAACAAAATTTTTACAAGAGGGGGTGTAGAATTTGTAAAATCACAGGGTGGCCACATGTCGCCTCTAAATCAGAATTAGTAAAGAGTTACTAATGAAATAGTGCCGAATCTTTTACTAATACACTTTAGTAAGCATTTTTACTATCAATTAGTTAAAAAATACTAATTCATTTAGTAACGCTAACTAAATCAATTAGTACTATTTTACTTGAATTAGTAATTTTTAACTAATAATTGATAGTAAAAATGCTTACTAAAGTGTATTAGTAAACAAATCGGTACTACTTCATTAGTCACTTCTTACTAATTCAGATTTAGAGAGAGGGAAGTCAGGGAAATGTGAGTAGTTGTCAGGGAAAATAGAAATTCTCTCAGACTCTAGGTTTCTAATGATTCCAAGAGATTTTCAATAATTTATAAATAATTTATAATAGGTTTCTAGGAATTTTAATGGATTACAAGAGATTTGTACAATATTTAAAAGATTTAGTTGAATTTTAAAAGGACTTCCATGAAATTCTAAGAGATTTTTAAGGAAGTTTAGGGAATTCAAAGAATTTTAAAATTCATTGAAAAATTTTAAAGGATTTCACGAGATTTTTAATGATTTTCTAAATATTTTGTGGAATTTTGAAAAGTTTTCAAATATGCCAGAGGGTTTTTTTTATGTATCTTAAGAGATTTAAAAGTTTTTCGGAGAATTATAAAGGAATTTAAGAAAATTGTAAGAATTTTAACAGATTTTAAGGAATTATAAATATTCTCGTGGAATTTAAAAGGATTTTATAACACATGTAAGAAGTAAAAAGATTTCATAAAATTTTTATGATTTATAAAAGATTTTGTAGAATTTTAAGTAATTTCAAGAGGATTCCAATAATTTAAAGAAATTTTTGTGCATTTTAAATGATTTTAAAATTCCTCGTGGAATTTAAAAATATTTTACGAGCTTCTGAAAATGTTTTATGAAATTTTTAAGAAGCTTTTAGGAATTTTAAAAGATTTTGAAGTTTTTTGGTGAATTTAAAGAATTTCAAAGGATTTTGAGGAATTTTAAAAAGATTAGTGAAGATTGAAGGGAAATTTGCCTGAAAGTCAGGGAAATTGAAAAATACAATCTTGGAGAAATTTTAAAGGATTTCACGAGATTTTTATGATTTACTAGATATTTTGTGGAATCTGAAAAACTTTTTAAAAATCATAAGTTTTTTTTACGTATTTTAAGGAATATTTAAAAGTTTTTCGTGGAATTATAAATATCATGAAATAACTTTTTAGTCTATGCTCTCTGTTCGTTTGAGTGAATGCAGATAAAATTATCGACAATTGAAATTTTAATATGCTTGAGAGTGGAAAAAGTATCCTTGACAGCGTTAAAAAAACACAAATATTTCGCCGCCTTTTTTGTAGTATAAGAGCAGCAATGAAAGCAGTTTCCACACAAGAATAAATGAGTGGCAGTTGGTTGATTAACGTAACAAATGACGTTTTCAGAAAAAGCAGGGAGAATGGAATTAAAATAGAAAAAGTGCTTTAACGTGAAAGGAAGTGAATTCCGAAGCTGACGAGTAACTGAAAGTTCAGTGAACCGCAATGGTCAGTGCGAGATGAAAAGGACCCGAGGCCACATCAACGCTCTCAAGTAACCAAAGTTACCCGACAACGAGGTGATATCTTTTTTAGATTAGGGAGATAGCCGTGGGAAGGTCCTACTGTATGTTTCCAGCGGCTCTCAGAATAGTCACGAAGAGTTAGGATAGGGTCAACCTGGATACGGGTGCATCTAGTATCCATCCTCCCCAAAACCACCCCCTGGTTATCTCGGTAGAACGGACATGTTTCAAACTCTCTATCGGTTACTGATCCTCTCTCGACACGACTATACACTCTTCTCAAATCCGCACGCCGTCGGGCTAAGTACTCGATGAACAATAACCGCAGAGATTCGATCCACTGTTGATTTTCCTTTATCTTGTCCCTCACACCAACTGATATCAGGTTTAGAACCTCGATAATATCGGAAAATTTACACAAGACGATGGGAAAATTAATATAAGTTATTCAATACTTTTTACCACAAATACCCGCTAATTAGCCTTCTGGTTCGGCAATTATTCTTCTAGTTATGAAACTGAAGTTTTCAACGTTTACGTCAACGAACAGTTACTTTTTTTATAAAAAAGGACGAGACCTTTGTAAAAACGGAACCTTTGTAGAAACGACGAGACTCAGAGCACTATAATTCTTGCAAACATAATTTGTTTCTTCATAGAGGAAGCATTAAGTAATAAATGCATTTTTTTTATTTAACAATATTTATTTAAGGGAAATAATCATTTTTAATATTGTATAAATCCTTCCTTCTTTTCCCCTCTTTATGCCATTTTGGTAGCTTTGAATTTTGGTTATTTAGGAACTTTTAGTAGAGAAATTAATTTTTGAAAATTATAAATAACGATAAATTCCTAGATTTTAATTAAATTTATTAATCGTGTAGGTCGTCATGTAAGGAACATTTACTTTCCTTATATCTGCTTTGAATTTTAATTATTTGAGAACTTATAGTCGAAAAATTATTTTTGAAAATTACAATTAAGTATAAATTTCTTATTTTTTAATGAAGTATACATTTTTTGTGTTTAGGGGTTGATTTTGAGGGTGAACTTAGGGGGTTAGGTGGATGGAAATATTTTGGGCTTCTTTCGATAAAATTTTAGGTCTGGAAGTTTGGGGATTTTTAAGGGTTTTTTTTTTGTACCTAGGGGTTGATTTTAAGGGTGAAACTAGGGGTAGGGTGGATGAAACTGTTTTGTGTTTCTTTTGAATTCAAATGGAACTACTTAGCGCATTCAGATTTTGGGTCTGGAAGTTTGGGGATTTTTAATGATTTTTTTTGTGTTTAGGGGTTGATTTTGAGGGTGAACCCAGGGGGTTAGATGGATGAAACTATTTCAAGATTCTTTGGACATTAAATGGAACAATTTAAATGAATAAAACTTTGGGTCTCGAAGTTAGGGGAATTGCTATGAATTTTTTTGCACTTAGGGGATGATTTGATGATCCTAGTGTGGTAAGGGGTTGAAACTGTTTTATGTGTCTTCTGACATCAAATAAAACATTTTAAAGCAATCATATTTTAAATCTCGTCCTTCTTACCAAAAAATAACTTCTCGTTGACGTAAATATTGAAAACTTGAGTTTCATAATTATTCTTCTAGTTTCCAGAACATAATTCCTGAACGGCTATAAAAAAAGCCCTTTAAGAAACCACGAGGAATAAATTCTCCTTCATAGATTTATGCAGCTCGATAAGTTTTGTATCATTGAAAATTTCGGTTTGTATTGGTGAACGCAATTACCAGGGATCTCCCTCTGAAAGAGAAAGAAGCAGAAACCTTGGGGGGTCGAGAGACGAGACGAAAAAGTCGTCGATCGCATTTTAACCTGCTCGAAACTTCTTTAAATGAAAAAAGTTCTGTGAATTCGAGGGACACGAGGTACGAGTGGTTGCCATGTAAATCAACAGGAACTCACTTCCCTCACGCACCAATGCGAGTTTAATATCAAATCCGCAATCGATCCATCACGTTCTTGGAACATAATTATTTTTCAATTTTTTATAATTTTTCAATAACTTTCAATACAAATTGTCTTGGTTAAAACTCTCTTAATCATTTTCCTACTTTAAATATAATTGCAGACATCAGAAGCTTAACGAGAAGGTTACCTCTTTATTCTCGGTAACATGGGTAACATGTCGTAAAAAGTGTGTCGAATTAACAGCTAGCCTGAGGCATTTGACGGACGAACCATAGCGAATTTCCTACGTGTTAAAAAGGCGTTGTACCTGTCGTCACAGGTATCAAATCTTTCACCAAACTTCAATCTTGATAAGGACTAAAAATATGCACCCAGAAAAAAAGTTTGTTTGAATCAAATAAACGTATATTTGCCTCAGAGCTAAATAAAAAATATCTTTGAATTAAATAAAATTTATTTGATTCAAAGATATTTTTTTTTAATTAAAAAGAAAATTTCTTTGAAACAAAAAAATCAAAGAAAAATATTGTTGAATCAAATAAATTTTATTTAATTGAAAGATATTTTTTATTTGGCTCTGAGGCAAATATATGTTTATTTGATTTAAACAAACTTTTTTTCTGGGTGTGTGGTTTAAGTTCTGAACGTTCAAATGAACGAATTTTTGTGTTGATTGTATTTTAAACTATAAAAAGTTTTAAAACATTAATTCATTTGTATTAACATTAATATTGTATGGAAGAATAAAACATTTATAATGTCTATGGTTATCTTTAGTTGGAATATAATGTTTAATTTATAATAATATTGATCAAATATTTCGTTAATTTTTGAACGTTTCAAACTTTTGGTACATCTAAAAATACATTTCTAGAATTTTGATGAGTCTCTCTGAAATAGTTAGGTAAAAATAATAGGTCCTTTTTTTAATTTTTTAATTCTTCATTATCGTCTCCTCGAGTGAAATGATTTAATAGTACAGAATTGCTTTTGAGGGAAGTATTACCGAGATAAAGATCTATTCTCGTCTACATAATAGCGTGTAATTTAAGAGAAGGCTGGAAAGGAGTTCTACGTAGGAAAGGTGTTGCTTATTAGCTTAAACGCATCACGGGGCTGTGAGCCTATTATCTTGATTAAAATATCCAATAATCGAATTCTTGAGAGCGAATGAGAGTTGATTAATGAAACGAGAGTGACGTAGCGATACAACAAAACCGGTGATTTGCTCCATTTTAGCTTCCCTCTCGTTATTTTAAAATTATTGGACAATTTAGAACACTAAAGTATAATATAACACTAAAGTACAATATAACACTAAAGTATATAATTTTATAAAAAGAGGGTGGCTACAAGATCAATTTTTTAACTTCCCTGACATTTCCCTGACTTTCAGAAAAATTTCCCTAAAAGAAAAGTATTAAAGATGCGCAGAAATTTTCAATAATAATAGTATTTAATTTTTTCAAAAATTTTGTATAATATCACTTAAAATCTTTTGAAAGTTAATCCCTTCAAAGTTAATATTTCATGCAATTCCTTCAATTTTCACTAATATTTTTAAAATTCCTCAAAATCATTTGAACACTTTAAATTCCACGAAAAACTTCAAAATCTTTTAAAATTCCCAAATATTTCTGAAAGTTTCCTGTACTCCTTCAAAATTCCATAAAATATTTTCAGAATCTCTTCAAATATTTTTAAATTAAACGAGGAACTTTAAAATCCCTTTAAATACGTAAAAATCTTTAAAAAAAGTTTTGAAAACTTTTCAAAATTCCCTAAAATTCCACAGAATCTTTAGAAAATCATAAAAATCTCGTGAAATCCTTTAAAATTCCATGCTGACCATTAAAATCTCTTAAAATCACTTTAAAATCAAAATTTCTTTAAATTTTTTTAAAAGCTTTTTAAAATTTCTAAAGGAACTTTAAAATTCCTTAAAATTCTTTGAATTCTCTAAACTTCTTTAAAAATCTATTATAATTTCATGAAGTCCTTTTAAAATTCACCTAAATCTTTTAAATATTATACAAATCTCCTGTAATCACTTTAAATTCGTAGAAACCTACAGAATCTCAAAGAATACCTAGTTTTTTAAAATTTCACTACAATATTTAAAATTCCATAAAATCCTTAACAATTATCTTACAAGATCTTTTAAAAATCATAAAAATCTCGTGAAATTCTTTAAAATTCTCTAACGAACATTAAATCTAAAAAATAAAAAGTCTCACAAAATATTTTAAAAAACAAAAATGACTTGAAATTTTAAAAATTCTGTGAGGAACATTAAAATTCCTTAAAATCTTTAGAATTTCACGAAAAACTTTAAAATTCCTTAAAATACGTAAAGATCTCTTAAAATTCTTGAAAATCTCTTGAAATTCCCTAAAAGTCCACAAAATCTTCAAAAAATCTCGTGAAATCCATTAAAATTCCATGAGGAAAATTAAAATTCCTTAAAATTACTCTAAAAAACGAAAATTTCTTAAAATTCTTGGAATTACTCGAATTTCTCTGACTCCCCTGATAAACTTTTTTTTTCCTTTTGACATTTCCTGACTCCTCCAACATGTAGCCACCCTGAAAAAATATTCCTCAATTCTGGTCCTCCATTCCACTTGTGGGTCGACGGATGTTTGTTACTTTGTTACATACTCAAACGAGCTGGAAACAAGAACATTATTGACGCTCTGGAGAACATGATCAACCCGTACTTTGTCAAGGCCACAGACTGAGATCACCATTGTTGGAGGATCGCTGGAGTTTTGACTTGTGTCGCGCTGAGTTCACCAAGTGCGTTTCCGTCTGGCCAACGAGGGAGAAAAGCATGGAAATTTTATCGTAGATTTATGACCATCGCTATCTGGGAAGAGCCAAACGAATACCGTGGATTTCCCTACATAGTTATCCTAATCTAGTTGATACATGTCTTCATGCAAGAATAGAGTACACTATTTCTTGCACCCCTTGATCGTTTCTCAATTCAGCAAATTAGATTTATTTGTGTAAGAAAAATGGAGAGGATATGATGTGCTAGCGTATTAAAGTTGGAATCCAAATTGCACGAGAAAGCTCGTTAGAAAGTTCTTTATGCTCATCGCTGTACAACAGGTTGTAGGAAGGAAGGAAGCTTTTCCCCTGTTTCCAAAAAAAAAAAAAAATGAACAAAGGGAAAATTAGAAAAACAGTTTTTAACTCATTTCTGGTAAGAGAGAAAAATGGCCGAGAACTCTCTAAAAGCAACTGGTCTGTCAAGGGGACTTTTCCAAACAGAGAGGAGTGAAGTCCTCGAGATTTTATCGCCCGTAATGAAGTCCCGCGGGCCGTGTAACGCGAACGCATAATAATTCTCGTCGAGCTACGGGAATGAAAAAAAAAGTGGTAAAAAGTATTCTCGTCCGGCTGGATTCGAGACCATGGAGGATGAGAAAAGCTTAAAATAAATTGCGTTATCTTTTCGTTCCACGCGTATGCTTCGGCTTCTCTTCTCGTGTATACTACTATTGATGATGCTGATCCTGCTCTAGTATTATCAGGACAAAAGTAGATGCACATTTTTGCTGGCTCTTTTGAAATACACAGCTTTTTAGATAAATGCAGTTAAAACACCATTAAGCTAATACCAGAAACACTAGATAATCAGCAAAATAAGACTGCCTTGAGTGAAACGCAAGCTTGGAAGATTTATGTGATATCGCTTGAAGCATTTGTGCAATCATTAATAATTTTGTAGATGAGGGTGAAACTGTCAAGCCGAACGCAGAAGTTTCTCGGAGATGATCAAAGAGCAGTTTCAGATCGCAGATATGACAAGAGCAATAATTCCGGAAGGATTCGCCTCAGACTGGCTGATCCTGGCGACTTGGTAGATCAGCAATCAAGATGGCGTCACTTCCGTGGAAGGCCGCGTCGGAATAGATGGGCACGGCTCACGATCTGATCGGACTCGCGTTTATCATCCTCGAGGAATCTACTTCGGGACTGTAATCACTCCCCCGCCGTAGTGCCTTGCTAATAACGAGTTACAACCCTTCTACAGTCAACTCAGGTGGTGGGAGTTACGGTTGGAGTTGGTGGGAGTAATTGCCAACGTAATCACACACGTTGCACCTACCAAGCTCTTCCCGTCGACGAAAAGATGAGGAACTAGCTCCAAGAACAGCTAATTATTTCCAGACCGTAACTCTTCCTAGAAATTTCATCATGAAGAGTAACATTTACATAGTAGCATTTACTGTTTGGAATAGAATAGAAGGGAATCTGGTTATTTGACATTGAAATTAATTTGCGGATTAATTAGGTTTCAACCAAATTAGGTTTCATTAAGGAGAGAATGCACTTGATCAATGTTTGATTGTGATCATACTCCCTCTTATGTTGGAGAGAAAGGCGAGCTACTGACCGAACATTTGGCAGGGGTCTCAGAGGAATAGACACTATGTACGATATGTAATGTAGGTAAGCAGATTGCGAACGTGGAAGGGTAAATCAAACATTGGATAATTGTAATCCCCTTATGAACCGATCCCGGCAGACCGATTCGAACATTCTGATCGGCGGAACGAGTTGGCCGGCAGGCACTCAGGGCATGCACATGCGGAGGAACTTGATTGACAGCCCGAGAGGCATGAACAGTCGACTAATGAAACATCGGTATCCATGCACTGCTAGCCAGCTAATCCACTTCTGTATTTACACGCATTGAGCGTTAGAACAGAACGAATGCTTCTCCCGTCAGGAAGGCGCAGTCTGCATATGACAGATTGTCATCCTTATCTATGTTTTACTTCCAGCAGAGCAGCGATACGAAATCCTATTTCTACACTCCATTCAAACTCTTTGAGATAAATGTGGTACGACAAATTCTAGAAATGTCTATGTCGGATTCTAGGTCTATTTCTTTTCTCAACTAGGTTTAAAAACAAGTTGGACTGGAAAGGGTAGACATTTGCCTTTAGAAACTTGAGAGCAAACCCTTTCAAACTTTTTCCACCTATGCTGAGATATTTGCCACAAGAGGCTACTTCGACTTGAGCAAAGTGGTCTTTTCCGGAATTATTATCACCATTATCATATATATTGGCCGAACGCGCTGCTCCAGCACATTTGATTTAGCGCTAATAAATAACCATTATTGTAGGACCAAACCGGTCCGTATGCGTATGCCCGACTGGTTGGTGGTTGCTGGGATCCCTTGGGAACGAAAATAGAATCGACGACGTAGTTTCCATTATTATGCTCGATAAGGGGATGGGTTGAAGGGTGTGTGAGTGAATATGAACGCCCAACCGTGTGTAGATAGGGTTGATTGCACCGCGATAATAGCCCAATAGAAATCGCAACAGCTGGTGTTACACAGAGGCAGCAAAACTCGCCATTAAGTTCGAATAAAGACGTTCAAGAAAATCGGTAAAAGATGGAAGTTTCTCAATGGGATCATTTCGTTCCAAACGCTTCAAACAATCAGACGCTGAAAAGAATGCGAAATGAATATCGAATATTTGAGAAGATCAGGGGAAGGGAAAAGGTTTATGGGAAATGAACTTAGGTGAGTGTCTACACTCTGCACATGAGAAGAGGAAGTTCGGTATTTGGAATTTGGGGTATCGAGTTTCGCGTCAGGCAAGCTGAAGGCCTGTCTCGACCTTGTCAAAACCACACTCAACTACCTATGTTAAAGTCACGTGGTTATGAGATGAACTTGCGGTCTCAAGTGCATCTGGGTTACCCCACATGGTGACGTCATGTCATCGACCAACTGACGCCACGTTATAATGTCTGCATTTTTTTAATTCGACAGCTTGCATTAATTAGCCAACCAGAAAAAGAAAGTAGAAAGAATGAATGTTTTAGGAATCTCTAGGTCACCCTCTCTGGATCAGCAATACGTCAAAAAGTTTGCAAGTTTCGGGAACGATCTGAGCCAAGATAAAACGATCAATTTTGGTGAGACACTAGAAGGAAGAGGTGATAAATTAGAGCATAGCAAATACGGTCCATAGCGCGGAAAATTGTCTGCTGAAATAGTATGTAGTTGATGTTAGTTCAAAAGTGTAAGTTGGAATAGTTCCCAAGACAACAAAGTTGGTTACTTCTAATCCTGTATAACCGTACGTCACATGGAAGCAAGTGGAAGTCGAGGAAAGAGAAGGGTGAAATATATTTCTCTTCTCTTTCCCCTTATAAGGACCAGCTTGGCAGAGGCGTAGAGAAGCCATCGAGATGATTTAAGACAAGAACATTCGGAGGATGGTGTTTGTCCTCCTCTGGCTATAAGCACTGTCCACTGTCCAGTCTATGAATCCCCTCGTCCACTAAAACTAGTGGACACCAAATATCCTAGAACTTTACGCATTGCGATCGGAGGTCAAACATTCTGGAATTGCTAGCTATTCAATCTCAGCTACGAGACCCTCTTCTCTCTCTCCTTCCTCTCTCCCTCTCTTGAACACTCATGGTCTTCCAAGTCCCTTGCCTCTTGTTCTAGGCGAATACATGGTTCAGTAGAGTTATCGACACTGACCAAACAAGTTTCTCACTGATTCACATCAAGTGCAATATTGAAGCAAGCACTGGCTTGAGGCGATCGGCTTGTAATTCGCGCCTAAATAAAATTAAGATGGTTGAAAGTGTGAGAAATAGGCGAAAAGAGGCAGCCTATCACCTTACGAGCCAGAATTAATAGTAGGGAGAATTATGATAATCCGAGGTGAAGACGAAGCGAGCAGAGAACCAAAAATCACTCTAATTTTGTTTATCAGAGTGGTCTCTTGGAGACTGGTCCTGCCACGCTTAAGCCGTCATAAAAATACCGGATAAGGTAAATATCAGTAAATTAGAATTCTCAATGGTTTTCTGTGCTCGAGAGGAAATAGGTTGTGCTCAGTGTGTGCTTTTTATTTTTCTGTTAATAGTGTGGCCGGTTTAAATATTCTGTGGAGAAAGGATTGGCCAAACGAACCGTAAATTGCCATCGCTAATATTTTCATCGAGCCAGATC